>JBAPLH010002385.1:0-39559 GCA_037897445.1 Ceriops zippeliana
TTTCATTTCCTAATGATATTAATTGTTGAATTCAAAATAAGAGAGTGCCCCCCACCATTTCTCTTTAGCAATGCTCCTCTTTTGACTCCAAACACACTTTTTGATACATTGATCATGAAATTAACACGTGTGGCTAAACAACCTACCATATTGATTGAATCAAACAAAGTAGAAACACCATTAAAACTCTAAATCCATTTAAATCCGTTAGTCAAAGGAGTCATTCATCAGGTATTGCATTCCATACAAATGTTAACGGGTTTAATTCTAAAATAATAAGATATTCTAATCAACTCCTTTGAATTATGCTCCTCTTATTCTTACCAAGACTATTTTTCATGCAATAACTTTCAAAATTACATTTTGCTTCTTCCTTAATGACTATACTCATTATGAAAAAAATGCCCTAGGACCATCTATCACATGAATTCATTCAATTTAACAAACAATGGAGTGCTCCATCTTGAATTTCATTTCTTATTGATATTAATTGTTGAATTCAAAATAAGAGAGTGCCTCCCACCATTTCTCTTTAGCAATGCTCCTCTTTTGACTCCCAACACACTTTTTGGCATAGTGATCATCAAATTAACACGTGTGGCTAAACAACCTACCATATTGATTGAATCAAAAAGGTAGAAACACCATTAAAACACTAAATCCATTTAAATACGTTAGTCAAAGGAGTCATTCATCATGGTTTGCATTCCTTACAAATGTGAACTGGTTTAATTCTGAAATAATAAGACATTCTATTCACCTCATGTGAATTAAGCTCCTCTTATTGTTACCAAGACTATTTTTCATGCAATAACTTTCAAATTACATTTTGCTTCTTCCTTAATGACTATACTCATTATGAAGAAAATGCCCATGGACTATCTATCACATGAATTCATTCAATTTAACAAACAATGGAGTGCTTCATCTTCAATTTCATTTCTTAATGATATTTATTGTTGAATTCAAAATAAGAGAGTGCCTCCCACCATTTCTCTTTAGCAATGCTCCTCTTTTGACTCCAAACACACTTTTTGATACATTGATCATGAAATTAACATGTGTGGCTAAACAACCTACTATATTGATTGAATCAAACAAGTAGAAACACCATTAAAACTCTAAATCCATTTAAATCCATTAGTGAAAGGAGTCATTTATCATGGTTTGCATTCCGTACAAATGTGAACTGGTTTAATTATGAAATAATAAGACATTCTATTCACCTCATGTAAATTAATCTCCTCTTATTGTTACCAAGACTATTTTTCATGTAATAACTTTCAAATGACATTTTGCTTCTTCCTTAATGACTATACTCATTATGAAAAAAATGCCCTTGGACCATCAATCACATGAATTCATTCAATTTAACAAACAATGGAGTGCTTCATCTTGAATTTCATTTCTTATTGATATTAATTGTTGAATTCAAAATAAGAGAGTGCCTCCCACCATTTCTCTTTTGCAATGCTCCTCTTTTGACTCCAAAACACACTTTTTGATACATTGATCATGAAATTAACACGTGTGGCTAAACAACCTACCATATTGATTGAATCAAACAAGTATAAATACCATTAAAACTCTAAATCCATTTAAATCCGTTAGTCAAAGGAATCATTCAACATGGTTTGCATTCCGTACAAATGTTAACTGGTTTAATTCTAAAATAATAAGATATTCTAATCAACTCATGTGAATTATGCTCCTCTTATTCTTACCAAGACTATTTTTCATGCAATAACTTTCAAATTACATTTTGCTTCTTCCTTAATGACTATACTCATTATGAAGAAAATGCCCATGGACTATCTATCACATGAATTCATTCAATTTAACAAACAATGGAGTGCTTCATCTTCAATTTCATTTCTTAATGATATTAATTGTTGAATTCAAAATAAGAGAGTGCCTCCCACCATTTCTCTTTAGCAATGCTCCTCTTTTGACTCCAATCACACTTTTTCACAGAGTGATCATGAAATTAACACGTGTGGCTAAACAACCTACCATATTGATTGAATCAAAAAGGTAGAAAAACCATTAAAACTCCAAATCCATTTAAAACCGTTAGTCAAAGGAGTCATTCATCATGGTTTGCATTCCGTTCAAATGTGAACTGGTTTAATTCTGAAGTAATAAGACATTCTATTCACCTCATGTGAATTAGGCTCCTCTTATTGTTACGAAGACTATTTTACATGCAATAACTTTCAAATTTCATTTTGCTTCTTGCTTAATGACTATACTCATTATGAAGAAAATGCCAATGGACTATCTATCACATGAATTCATTCAATTTAACAAACAATGGAGTGCTTCATGTTGAATTTCATTTCTTAATGATATTAATTGTTGAATTCAAAATAAGAGAGTGCCTCCCACCATTTCTCTTTAGCAATGCTCCTCTTTTGACTCCAAACACACTTTTTGATACATTGATCATGAAATTAACACGTGTGGCTAAACAACCTAGCATATTGATTGAATCAAACAAGTATAAATACCATTAAAACTCTCAATCCATTTAAATCCGTCAGTCAAAGGAATCATTCATCATAGTTTGCATTCTGTAGAAATTTTAACTGGTTTAATTCTAAAATAATAAGATATTCTAATCAACTCATGTGAATTATGCTCCTCTTATTCTTACCAACACTATTTTTTATGCAATAACTTTCAAATTACATTTTGCTTCTTCCTTAGTGACTATACTCATTATGAAAAAAATGCCCTAGGGCCATCTATCACATGAATTCATTCAATTTAACAAACAATGGAGTGCTTCATCTTGAATTTCATTTCTTATTGATATTAATTGTTGAATTCAAAATAAGAGACTGCCTCCCACCATTTCTCTTTAGCAATGCTCCTCTTTTGACTCCAAACACACTTTTTGACACAGTGATCACGAAATTAACACGTGTGGCTAAACAACCTACCATATTGATTGAATCAAAAAGGTATAAAACACCATTAAAACACTAAATCCATTTAAATACGTTAGTCAAAGGAGTCATTCATCATGGTTTGCATTCCTTACAAATGTGAACTGGTTTAATTTTGAAAATAATAAAACATTCTATTCACCTCATGTGAATTAAGCTCCTCTTATTGCTACCAAGACTATTTTTCATGCAATAACTTTCAAATTACATTCTGCTTCTTCCTTAATGACTATACTCATTATGAAGAAAATGCCCATGGACTATCTATCTATCACATGAATTCATTCAATTTTAACAAACAATGGAGTGCTTCATCTTCAATTTCATTTCTTAATGATATTAATTGTTGAATTCAAAATAAGAGAGTGCCTCCCACCATTTCTCTTTAGCAATGCTCCTCTTTTGACTCCAAACACACACTTTTTCACAGAGTGATCATGAAATTAACACGTGTGGCTAAACAACCTACCATATTGATTGAATCAAAAAGGTAGAAAACACCATTAAAACTCTAAATCCATTTAAATCCGTTAGTCAAAGGAGTCATTCATCATGGTTTGCATTTCGTTTCAAATGTGAACTGGTTTAATTCTGAAGTAATAAGACATTCTATTCACCTCATGTGAATTAAGCTCCTCTTATTGTTACCAAGACTATTTTTCATGCAATAACTTTCAAATTACATTTTGCTTCTTCCTTAATGACTATACTCATTATGAAGAAAAATGCCCATGGACTATCTATCACATGAATTCATTCAATTTAACAAACAATGGAGTGCTCCATCTTCAATTTCATTTCTTAATGATATTCATTGTTGAAATTCAAAATAAGAGAGTGCCTCCCACCATTTCTCTTTAGCAATGCTCCTCTTTTGACTCCAAACACACTCTTTGATACATTGATCTTGAAATTAACACGTGTGGCTAAACAACCTACCATATTGATTGAATCAAACAAGTATAAATACCATTAAAACTCTAAATCCATTTAAATCCGTTAGTCAAAGGAATCATTCAACATGGTTTGCATTCCGTACAAATGTTAACTGGTTTAATTCTAAAATAATAAGATATTCTAATCAACTCATGTGAATTATGCTCCTCTTATTCTTACCAAGACTATTTTTCATGCAATAACTTTCAAATTACATTTTGCTTCTTCCTTAATGACTATACTCATTATGAAGAAAATGCCCATGGACTATCTATCACATGAATTCATTCAATTTAACAAACAATGGAGTGCTTCATCTTGAATTTCATTTCTTAATGATATTAATTGTTGAATTCAAAATAAGAGAGTGCCTCCCACCATTTCTCTTTAGCAATGCTCCTCTTTTGACTCCAATCACACTTTTTCACAGAGTGATCATGAAATTAACACGTGTGGCTAAACAACCTACCATATTGATTGAATCAAAAAGGTAGAAAAACCATTAAAACTCTAAATCCATTTAAAACCGTTAGTCAAAGGAGTCATTCATCATGGTTTGCATTCCGTTCAAATGTGAACTGGTTTAATTCTGAAGTAATAAGACATTCTATTCACCTCATGTGAATTAGGCTCCTGTTATTGTTACGAAGACTATTTTACATGCAATAACTTTCAAATTTCATTTTGCTTCTTCCTTAATGACTATACTCATTATGAAGAAAATGCCCATGGACTATCTATCACATGAATTCATTCAATTTAACAAACAATGGAGTGCTTCATGTTGAATTTCATTTCTTAATGATATTAATTGTTGAATTCAAAATAAAAGAGTGCCTCCCACCATTTCTCTTTAGCAATGCTCCTCTTTTGACTCCAAACACACTTTTTGATACATTGATCATGAAATTAACACGTGTGGCTAAACAACCTAGCATATTGATTGAATCAAACAAGTATAAATACCATTAAAACTCTCAATCCATTTAAATCCGTCAGTCAAAGGAATCATTCATCATAGTTTGCATTCCGTAGAAATGTTAACTGGTTTAATTCTAAAATAATAAGATATTCTAATCAACTCATGTGAATTATGCTCCTCTTATTCTTACCAACTCTATTTTTCATGCAATAACTTTCAAATTACATTTTGCTTCTTCCTTAGTGACTATACTCATTATGAAAAAAATGCCCTAGGGCCATCTATCACATGAATTCATTCAATTTAACAAACAATGGAGTGCTTCATCTTGAATTTCATTTCTTATTGATATTAATTGTTGAATTCAAAATAAGAGACTGCCTCCCACCATTTCTCTTTAGCAATGCTCCTCTTTTGACTCCCAACACACTTTTTGGCACAGTGATCATGAAATTAACACGTGTTGCTAAACAACATACCATATTGATTGAATCAAAAAGGTAGAAACACCATTAAAACTCTAAATCCATTTAAATCCGTTTGTCAAAGGAGTCATTCATCATGGTTTGCATTCCTTACAAATGTGAACTGGTTTAATTCTGAAATAATAAGACATTCTATTCACCTCATGTGAATTAAGCTCCTCTTATTGTTACCAAGACTATTTTTCATGCAATAACTTTCAAATTACATTTTGCTTCTTGCTTAATGACTATACTCATTATGAAGAAAATGCCCATGGACTATCTATCACATGAATTCATTCAATTTAACAAACAATGGAGTGCTTCATCTTGAATTTCATTTCTTAATGATATTAATTGTTGAATTCAAAATAAGAGAGTGCCTCCCACCATTTCTCTTTAGCAATGCTCCTCTTTTGACTCCAAACACACTTTTTGATACATTGATCATGAAATTAACACGTGTGGCTAAACAACCTACCATATTGATTGAATCAAACAAGTAGCAACACCATTAACACTCTAAATCCATTTAAATCCGTTAGTCAAAGGAGTCATTCATCAGGGAATACATTCCATACAAATGTTAACGGGTTTAATTCTAAAATAATAAGATATTCTAATCAACTCCTGTGAATTATGCTCCTCTTATTCTTACCAAGACTATTTTTCATGCAATAACTTTCAAATTACATTTTGCTTCTTCCTTAATGACTATACTCATTATGAAAAAAATGCCCTAGGACCATCTATCACATGAATTCATTCAATTTAACAAACAATGGAGTGCTCCATCTTGAATTTCATTTCTTATTGATATTAATTGTTGAATTCAAAATAAGAGAGTGCCTCCCACCATTTCTCTTTAGCAATGCTCCTCTTTTGACTACCAACACACTTTTTGGCATAGTGATCATCAAATTAACACGTGTGGCTAAACAACCTACCATATTGATTGAATCAAAAAGGTAGAAACACCATTAAAACACTAAATCCATTTAAATACGTTAGTCAAAGGAGTCATTCATCATGGTTTGCATTCCTTACAAATGTGAACTGGTTTAATTCTGAAATAACAAAACATTCTATTCACCTCATGTGAATTAAGCTCCTCTTATTGTTACCAAGACTATTTTTCATGCAATAACTTTCAAATTACATTTTGCTTCTTCCTTAATGACTATACTTATTATGAAGCAAATGCCCATGGACTATCTATCACATGAATTCATTCAATTTTACAAACAATGGAGTGCTTCATCTTCAATTTCATTTCTTAATGATATTAATTGTTGAATTCAAAATAAGAGAGTGCCTCCCACAATTTCTCTTTAGTAATGCTCCTCTTTTGACTCCAAACACAATTTTTGATACATTGATCATGAAATTAACACGTGTGGCTAAACAACCTACCATATTGATTGAATCAAACAAGTATAAATACCATTAAAATTCTCAATCCATTTAAATCTGTCACTCAAAGGAATCATTCATCATAGTTTGCATTCCGTACAAATGTTAACTGGTTTAATTCTAAAATAATAAGATATTCTAATCAACACATGTGAATTATGCTCCTCTTATTCTTACCAAGACTATTTTTCATGCAATAACTTTCAAATTACATTTTGCTTCTTCCTTAATGACTATACTCATTATGAAGAAAACGCCTATGGACTATCAATCACATGAATTCATTCAATTTAACAAAGAATGGAGTGCTTCATCTTCAATTTCATTTCCTAATGATATTAATTGTTGAATTCAAAATAAGAGAGTGCCCCCCACCATTTCTCTTTAGCAATGCTCCTCTTTTGACTCCAAACACACTTTTTGATACATTGATCATGAAATTAACACGTGTGGCTAAACAACCTACCATATTGATTGAATCAAACAAGTAGAAACACCATTAAAACTCTAAATCCATTTAAATCCGTTAGTCAAAGGAGTCATTCATCAGGTATTGCATTCCATACAAATGTTAACGGGTTTAATTCTAAAATAATAAGATATTCTAATCAACTCCTTTGAATTATGCTCCTCTTATTCTTACCAAGACTATTTTTCATGCAATAACTTTCAAATTACATTTTGCTTCTTCCTTAATGACTATACTCATTATGAAAAAAATGCCCTAGGACCATCTATCACATGAATTCATTCAATTTAACAAACAATGGAGTGCTCCATCTTGAATTTCATTTCTTATTGATATTAATTGTTGAATTCAAAATAAGAGAGAGCCTCCCACCATTTCTCTTTTGCAATGCTCCTCTTTTGACTCCCAACACACTTTTTGGCATAGTGATCATCAAATTAACACGTGTGGCTAAACAACCTACCATATTGATTGAATCAAAAAGGTAGAAACACTATTAAAACACTAAATCCATTTGAATACGTTAGTCAAAGGAGTCATTCATCATGGTTTGCATTCCTTACAAATGTGAACTGGTTTAATTCTGAAATAATAAGACATTCTATTCACCTCATGTGAATTAAGCTCCTCTTATTGTTACCAAGACTATTTTTCATGCAATAACTTTCAAATTACATTTTGCTTCTTCCTTAATGACTATACTCATTATGAAGAAAATGCCCATGGACTATCTATCACATGAATTCATTCAATTTAACAAACAATGGAGTGCTTCATCTTCAATTTCATTTCTTAATGATATTTATTGTTGAATTCAAAATAAGAGAGTGCCTCCCACCATTTCTCTTTAGCAATGCTCCTCTTTTGACTCCAAACACACTTTTTGATACATTGATCATGAAATTAACATGTGTGGCTAAACAACCTACTATATTGATTGAATCAAACAAGTAGAAAAACACCATTAAAACTCTAAATCCATTTAAATCCATTAGTGAAAGGAGTCATTTATCATGGTTTGCATTCCGTACAAATGTGAACTGGTTTAATTATGAAATAATAAGACATTCTATTCACCTCATGTAAATTAATCTCCTCTTATTGTTACCAAGACTATTTTTCATGTAATAACTTTCAAATGACATTTTGCTTCTTCCTTAATGACTATACTCATTATGAAAAAAATGCCCTTGGACCATCAATCACATGAATTCATTCAATTTAACAAACAATGGAGTGCTTCATCTTGAATTTCATTTCTTATTGATATTAATTGTTGAATTCAAAATAAGAGAGTGCCAGCCACCATTTCTCTTTTGCAATGCTCCTCTTTTGACTCCAAACACACTTTTTGATACATTGATCATGAAATTAACACGTGTGGCTAAACAACCTACCATATTGATTGAGTCAAACAAGTATAAATACCATTAAAACTCTAAATCCATTTAAATCCGTTAGTCAAAGGAATCATTCAACATGGTTTGCATTCCGTACAAATGTTAACTGGTTTAATTCTAAAATAATAAGATATTCTAATCAACTCATGTGAATTATGCTCCTCTTATTCTTACCAAGACTATTTTTCATGCAATAACTTTCAAATTACATTTTGCTTCTTCCTTAATGACTATACTCATTATGAAGAAAATGCCCATGGACTATCTATCACATGAATTCATTCAATTTAACAAACAATGGAGTGCTTCATCTTCAATTTCATTTCTTAATGATATTAATTGTTGAATTCAAAAAATAAGAGAGTGCCTCCCACCATTTCTCTTTAGCAATGCTCCTCTTTTGACTCCAATCACACTTTTTTTCACAGAGTGATCATGAAATTAACACGTGTGGCTAAACAACCTACCATATTGATTGAATCAAAAAGGTAGTAGAAAAACCATTAAAACTCCAAATCCATTTAAAAACCGTTAGTCAAAGGAGTCATTCATCATGGTTTGCATTCCGTTCAAATGTGAACTGGTTTAATTCTGAAGTAATAAGACATTCTATTCACCTCATGTGAATTAGGCTCCTCTTATTGTTACGAAGACTATTTTACATGCAATAACTTTCAAATTTCATTTTGCTTCTTGCTTAATGACTATACTCATTATGAAGAAAAATGCCAATGGACTATATCTATCACATGAATTCATTCAATTTAACAAACAATGGAGTGCTTCATGTTGAATTTCATTTCTTAATGATATTAATTGTTGAATTCAAAATAAGAGAGTGCCTCCCACCATTTCTCTTTAGCAATGCTCCTCTTTTGACTCCAAACACACTTTTTGATACATTGATCATGAAATTAACACGTGTGGCTAAACAACCTAGCATATTGATTGAATCAAACAAGTATAAATACCATTAAAACTCTCAATCCATTTAAATCCGTCAGTCAAAGGAATCATTCATCATAGTTTGCATTCTGTAGAAATTTTAACTGGTTTAATTCTAAAATAATAAGTATTCTAATCAACTCATGTGAATTATGCTCCTCTTATTCTTACCAACACTATTTTTTATGCAATAACTTTCAAATTACATTTTGCTTCTTCCTTAGTGACTATACTCATTATGAAAAAAATGCCCTAGGGCCATCTATCACATGAATTCATTCAATTTAACAAACAATGGAGTGCTTCATCTTGAATTTCATTTCTTATTGATATTAATTGTTGAATTCAAAATAAGAGACTGCCTCCCACCATTTCTCTTTAGCAATGCTCCTCTTTTGACTCCAAACACACTTTTTGACACAGTGATCACGAAATTAACACGTGTGGCTAAACAACCTACCATATTGATTGAATCAAAAAGGTAGAAACACCATTAAAACACTAAATCCATTTAAATACGTTAGTCAAAGGAGTCATTCATCATGGTTTGCATTCCTTACAAATGTGAACTGGTTTAATTTTGAAATAATAAAACATTCTATTCACCTCATGTGAATTAAGCTCCTCTTATTGCTACCAAGACTATTTTTCATGCAATAACTTTCAAATTACATTCTGCTTCTTCCTTAATGACTATACTCATTATGAAGAAAATGCCCATGGACTATCTATCACATGAATTCATTCAATTTAACAAACAATGGAGTGCTTCATCTTCAATTTCATTTCTTAATGATATTAATTGTTGAATTCAAAATAAGAGAGTGCCTCCCACCATTTCTCTTTAGCAATGCTCCTCTTTTGACTCCAATCACACTTTTTCACAGAGTGATCATGAAATTAACACGTGTGGCTAAACAACCTACCATATTGATTGAATCAAAAAGGTAGAAACACCATTAAAACTCTAAATCCATTTAAATCCGTTAGTCAAAGGAGTCATTCATCATGGTTTGCATTTCGTTCAAAAGTGAACTGGTTTAATTCTGAAGTAATAAGACATTCTATTCACCTCATGTGAATTAAGCTCCTCTTATTGTTACCAAGACTATTTTTCATGCAATAACTTTCAAATTACATTTTGCTTCTTCCTTAATGACTATACTCATTATGAAGAAAATGCCCATGGACTATCTATCACATGAATTCATTCAATTTAACAAACAATGGAGTGCTCCATCTTCAATTTCATTTCTTAATGATATTCATTGTTGAATTCAAAATAAGAGAGTGCCTCCCACCATTTCTCTTTATCAATGCTCCTCTTTTGACTCCAAACACACTCTTTGATACATTGATCTTGAAATTAAACACGTGTGGCTAAACAACCTACCATATTGATTGAATCAAACAAGTATAAATACCATTAAAACTCTAAATCCATTTAAATCCGTTAGTCAAAGGAATCATTCAACATGGTTTGCATTCCGTACAAATGTTAACTGGTTTAATTCTAAAATAATAAGATATTCTAATCAACTCATGTGAATTATGCTCCTCTTATTCTTACCAAGACTATTTTTCATGCAATAACTTTCAAATTACATTTTGCTTCTTCCTTAATGACTATACTCATTATGAAGAAAATGCCCATGGACTATCTATCACATGAATTCATTCAATTTAACAAACAATGGAGTGCTTCATCTTCAATTTCATTTCTTAATGATATTAATTGTTGAATTCAAAATAAGAGAGTGCCTCCCACCATTTCTCTTTAGCAATGCTCCTCTTTTGACTCCAATCACACTTTTTCACAGAGTGATCATGAAATTAACACGTGTGGCTAAACAACCTACCATATTGATTGAATCAAAAAGGTAGAAACACCATTAAAACTCTAAATCCATTTAAATCCGTTAGTCAAAGGAGTCATTCATTCATCATGGTTTGCATTTCGTTCAAATGTGAACTGGTTTAATTCTGAAGTAATAAGACATTCTATTCACCTCATGTGAATTAAGCTCCTCTTATTGTTACCAAGACTATTTTTCATGCAATAACTTTCAAATTACATTTTGCTTCTTCCTTAATGACTATACTCATTATGAAGAAAATGCCCATGGACTATCTATCACATGAATTCATTCAATTTAACAAACAATGGAGTGCTCCATCTTCAATTTCATTTCTTAATGATATTCATTGTTGAATTCAAAATAAGAGAGTGCCTCCCACCATTTCTCTTTAGCAATGCTCCTCTTTTGACTCCAAACACACTCTTTGATACATTGATCTTGAAATTAACACGTGTGGCTAAACAACCTACCATATTGATTGAATCAAACAAGTATAAATACCATTAAAACTCTAAATCCATTTAAATCCGTTAGTCAAAGGAATCATTCAACATGGTTTGCATTCCGTACAAATGTTAACTGGTTTAATTCTAAAATAATAAGATATTCTAATCAACTCATGTGAATTATGCTCCTCTTATTCTTACCAAGACTATTTTTCATGCAATAACTTTCAAATTACATTTTGCTTCTTCCTTAATGACTATACTCATTATGAAGAAAATGCCCATGGACTATCTATCACATGAATTCATTCAATTTAACAAACAATGGAGTGCTTCATCTTCAATTTCATTTCTTAATGATATTAATTGTTGAATTCAAAATAAGAGAGTGCCTCCCACCATTTCTCTTTAGCAATGCTCCTCTTTTGACTCCAATCACACTTTTTCACAGAGTGATCATGAAATTAACACGTGTGGCTAAACAACCTACCATATTGATTGAATCAAAAAGGTAGAAACACCATTAAAACTCTAAATCCATTTAAATCCGTTAGTCAAAGGAGTCATTCATCATGGTTTGCATTTCGTTCAAATGTGAACTGGTTTAATTCTGAAGTAATAAGACATTCTATTCACCTCATGTGAATTAAGCTCCTCTTATTGTTACCAAGACTATTTTTCATGCAATAACTTTCAAATTACATTTTGCTTCTTCCTTAATGACTATACTCATTATGAAGAAAATGCCCATGGACTATCTATCACATGAATTCATTCAATTTAACAAACAATGGAGTGCTCCATCTTCAATTTCATTTCTTAATGATATTCATTGTTGAATTCAAAATAAGAGAGTGCCTCCCACCATTTCTCTTTAGCAATGCTCCTCTTTTGACTCCAAACACACTCTTTGATACATTGATCTTGAAATTAACACGTGTGGCTAAACAACCTACCATATTGATTGAATCAAACAAGTATAAATACCATTAAAACTCTAAATCCATTTAAATCCGTTAGTCAAAGGAATCATTCAACATGGTTTGCATTCCGTACAAATGTTAACTGGTTTAATTCTAAAATAATAAGATATTCTAATCAACTCATGTGAATTATGCTCCTCTTATTCTTACCAAGACTATTTTTCATGCAATAACTTTCAAATTACATTTTGCTTCTTCCTTAATGACTATACTCATTATGAAGAAAATGCCCATGGACTATCTATCACATGAATTCATTCAATTTAACAAACAATGGAGTGCTTCATCTTCAATTTCATTTCTTAATGATATTAATTGTTGAATTCAAAATAAGAGAGTGCCTCCCACCATTTCTCTTTAGCAATGCTCCTCTTTTGACTCCAATCACACTTTTTGATACATTGATCATGAAATTAACACATGTGCCTAAACAACCTACCATATTGATTGAATCAAACAAGTATAAATACCATTAAAACTCTAAATACATTTAAATCCGTTCGTCAAAGGAATCATTCAACATAGTTTGCATTCCTTACAAATGTTAACTGGTTTAATTATAAAATAATAAGATATTCTAATCAGCTCATGTGAATTATGCTCCTCTTATTCTTACCAAGACTATTTTTCATGCAATAACTTTCAAATTACATTTTGCTTCTTCCTTAATGACTATACTCATTATGAAGAAAATGCCCATGGACTATCTATCACATGAATTCATTCAATTTAACAAACAATGGAGTGCTTCATCTTGAATTTCATTTCTTAATGATATTAATTGTTGAATTCAAAATAAGGGAGTGCCTCCCACCATTTCTCTTTAGCAATGCTCCTCTTTTGACTCCAAAGACACTTTTTGATACATTGATCATGAAATTAACACGTGTGGCTAAACAACCTAGCATATTGATTGAATCAAACAAGTATAAATACCATTAAAACTCTCAATCCATTTAAATCCGTCAGTCAAAGGAATCATTCATAATAGTTTGCATTCCGTAGAAATGTTAACTGGTTTAATTCTAAAATAATAAGATATTCTAATCAACTCATGTGAATTATGCTCCTCTTATTCTTACCAACACTATTTTTCATGCAATAACTTTCAAATTACATTTTGCTTCTTCCTTAGTGACTATACTCATTATGAAAAAAATGCCCTAGGGCCATCTATCACATGAATTCATTCAATTTAACAAACAATGGAGTGCTTCATCTTGAATTTCATTTCTTATTGATATTAATTGTTGAATTCAAAATATGAGACTGCCTCCCACCATTTCTCTTTAGCAATGCTCCTCTTTTGACTTCAAACACACTTTTTGACACAGTGATCACGAAATTAACACGTGTGGCTAAACAACCTACCATATTGATTGAATCAAAAAGGTAGAAACACCGTTAAAACACTAAATCCATTTAAATACGTTAGTCAAAGGAGTCATTCATCATGGTTTGCATTCCTTACAAATGTGAACTGGTTTAATTCTGAAATAATAAAACATTCTATTCACCTCATGAGAATTAAGCTCCTCTTATTGTTACCAAGACTATTTTTCATGCAATAACTTTCAAATTACATTTTGCTTCTTCCTTAATGACTATACTCATTATGAAGAAAATGCCCATGGACTATCTATCACATGAATTCATTCAATTTAACAAACAATGGAGTGCTCCATCTTCAATTTCATTTCTTAATGATATTCATTGTTGAATTCAAAATAAGAGAGTGCCTCCCACCATTTCTCTTTAGCAATGCTCCTCTTTTGACTCCAAACACACTTTTTGATACATTGATCATGAAATTAACACGTGTGGCTAAACAACCTACCATATTGATTGAATCAAAAAGGTAGAAACACCGTTAAAACACTAAATCCATTTAAATACGTTAGTCAAAGGAGTCATTCATCATGGTTTGCATTCCTTACAAATGTGAACTGGTTTAATTCTGAAATAATAAAACATTCTATTCACCTCATGTGAATTAAGCTCCTCTTATTGTTACCAAGACTATTTTTCATGCAATAACTTTCAAATTACATTTTGCTTCTTCCTTAATGACTATACTCATTATGAAGAAAATGCCCATGGACTATCTATCACATGAATTCATTCAATTTAACAAACAATGGAGTGCTTCATCTTCAATTTCATTTCTTAATGATATTAATTGTTGAATTCAAAATAAGAGAGTGCCTCCCACCATTTCTCTTTAGTAATGCTCCTCTTTTCACTCCAAACACACTTTTTGATACATTGATCATGAAATTAACACGTGTGGCTAAACAACCTACCATATTGATTGAATCAAACAAGTATAAATACCATTAAAACTCTCAATCCATTTAAATTCGTCGGTCAAAGGAATCATTCATCATAGTTTGCATTCCGTACAAATGTTAACTGGTTTAATTCTAAAATAATAAGATATTCTAATCAACTCATGTGAATTATGCTCCTCTTATTCTTACCAAGACTATTTTTCTTGCAATAACTTTCAAATTACATTTTGCTTCTTCCTTAATGACTATACTCATTATGAAGAAAATGCCTATGGACTATCTATCACATGAATTCATTCAATTTAACAAACAATGGAGTGCTTCATCTTCAATTTCATTTCTTAATGATATTAATTGTTGAATTCAAAATAAGAGAGTGCCTCCCACCATTTCTCTTTAGCAATGCTCCTCTTTTGACTCCAAACACACTTTTTGATACATTGATCATGAAATTAACACGTGTGGCTAAACAACCTACCATATTGATTGAATCAAACAAGTAGAAACACCATTAAAACTCTAAATCCATTTAAATCCGTTAGTCAAAAGGAGTCATTCATCATGGTTTGCATTCCGTACAAATGTGAACTGGTTTAATTCTGAAATAATAAGACATTCTATTCACCTCATGTAAATTATGCTCCTCTTATTGTTACCAAGACTATTTTTCATGCAATAACTTTCAAATTACATTTTGCTTCTTCCTTAATGACTATACTCATTATGAAAAAAATGCCCATGGACTATCTATCACATGAATTCATTCAATTTAACAAACAATGGAGTGCTTCATCTTCAATTTCATTTCTTAATGATATTAATTGTTGAATTCAAAATAAGAGAGTGCCTCCCACCATTTCTCTTTAGTAATGCTCCTCTTTTCCAAACTCCAAACACACTTTTTGATACATTGATCATGAAATTAACACGTGTGGCTAAACAACCTACCATATTGATTGAATCAAAACAAGTATAAACACCATTAAAACTCTAAATCCATTTAAATCCGTTAGTGAAAGGAATCATTCATCATAGTTTGCATTCCGTACAAATGTTAACTGGTTTAATTCTAAAATAATAAGATATTCTAATCAACCTCATGTGAAATTATGCTCCTCTTATTGTTACCAAGACTATTTTTTCATGCAATAACTTTCAAATTACATTTTGCTTCTTCCTTAATGACTATACTCATTATGAAGAAAAAATGCCTATGGACTATCTATCACATGAATTCATTCAATTTTAACAAACAATGGAGTGCTTCATCTTCAATTTCATTTCTTAATGATATTAATTGTTGAATTCAAAATAAGAGAGTGCCTCCCACCATTTTCTCTTTAGCAATGCTCCTCTTTTGACTCCAAACACACTTTTTGATACATTGATCATGAAATTAACATGTGTGGCTAAACAACCTACCATATTGATTGAATCAAACAAGTAGAAAATACCATTAAAACTCTAAATCCATTTAAATCCGTTAGTCAAAAGGAGTCATTCATCATGGTTTGCATTCCGTACAAATGTTAACTGGTTTAATTCTGAAATAATAAGACATTCTATTCACCTCATGTAAATTATGCTCCTCTTATTTGTTACCAAGACTATTTTTCATGCAATAACTTTCAAATTACATTTTGCTTCTTCCTTAATGACTATACTCATTATGAAGAAAATGCCCATGGACTATCTATCACATGAATTCATTCAATTTAACAAACAATGGAGTGCTTCATCTTCAATTTCATTTCTTAATGATATTAATTGTTGAATTCAAAAATAAGAGAGTGCCTCCCACCATTTTCTCTTTAGCAATGCTCCTCTTTTGACTCCAAACACACTTTTTTGATACAGTGATCATGAAATTAACACGTGTGGCTAAACAACCTACCATATTGATTGAATCAAAAAGAAGTAAAAATACCATTAAAACTCTAAATCCATTTAAATCCGTTAGTCAAAGGAGTCATTCATCATGGTTTGCATTTCGTTCAAATGTGAACTGGTTTAATTCTAAAATAATAAGATATTCTATTCACCTCATGTGAATTATGCTCCTCTTATTCTTACCAAGACTATTTTTCATGCAATAACTTTCAAATTACATTTTGCTTCTTCCTTAATGACTATACTCATTATGAAGAAAATGCCCATGGACTATCTATCACATGAATTCATTCAATTTAACAAACAATGGAGTGCTTCATCTTCAATTTCATTTCTTAATGATATTAATTGTTGAATTCAAAATAAGAGAGTGCCTCCCACCATTTCTCTTTAGCAATGCTCCTCTTTTGACTCCAAACACACTTTTTGATACAGTGATCATGAAATTAACACGTGTGGCTAAACAACCTACCATATTGATTGAATCAAAAAGGTAGAAACACCATTAAAACTCTAAATCCATTTAAATCCGTTAGTCAAAGGAGTCATTCATCATGGTTTGCATTTCGTTCAAATGTGAACTGGTTTAATTCTGAAGTAATAAGACATTCTATTCACCTCATGTGAATTAAGCTCCTCTTATTGTTACCAAGACTATTTTTCATGCAATAACTTTCAAATTACATTTTGCTTCTTCCTTAATGACTATACTCATTATGAAGAAAATGCCCATGGACTATCTATCACATGAATTCATTCAATTTAACAAACAATGGAGTGCTTCATCTTCAATTTCATTTCTTAATGATATTAATTGTTGAATTCAAAATAAGAGAGTGCCTCCCACCATTTCTCTTTAACAATGCTCCTCTTTTGACTCCAAACACACTTTTTGATACATTGATCATGAAATTAACACGTGTGGCTAAACAACCTACCATATTGATTGAATCAAACAAGTATAAATACCATTAAAACTCTAAATCCATTTAAATCCGTTAGTCAAAGGAATCATTCAATCATGGTTTGCATTCCGTACAAATGTTAACTGGTTTAATTCTAAAATAATAAGATATTCTAATCAACTCATGTGAATTATGCTCCTCTTATTCTTACCAAGACTATTTTTCATGCAATAACTTTCAAATTACATTTTGCTTCTTCCTTAATGACTATACTCATTATGAAGAAAATGCCCATGGACTATCTATCACATGAATTCATTCAATTTAACAAACAATGGAGTGCTACATCTTGAATTTCATTTCTTAATGATATTAATTGTTGAATTCAAAATAAGAGAGTGCCTCCCACCATTTCTCTTTAGCAATGCTCCTATTTTGACTCCAAACACACTTTTTGATACATTGATCATGAAATTAACACGTGTGGCTAAACAACCTACCATATTGATTGAATCAAACAAGTATAAATACCATTAAAACTCTAAATACATTTAAATCCGTTAGTCAAAGGAATCATTCAACATGGTTTGCATTCCTTACAAATGTTAACTGGTTTAATTCTAAAATAATAAGATATTCTAATCAACTCATGTGAATTATGCTCCTCTTATTCTTACCAAGACTATTTTTCATGCAATAACTTTCAAATTACATTTTGCTTCTTCCTTAATGACTATACTCATTATGAAGAAAATGCCCATGGAATATCTATCACATGAATTCATTCAATTTAACAAACAATGGAGTGCTACATCTTGAATTTCATTTCTTAATGATATTAATTGTTGAATTCAAAATAAGAGAGTGCCTCCCACCATTTCTCTTTAGCAATGCTCCTCTTTTGACTCCAAACACACTTTTTGATACATTGATCATGAAATTAACACATGTGCCTAAACAACCTACCATATTGATTGAATCAAACAAGTATAAATACCATTAAAACTCTAAATACATTTAAATCCGTTCGTCAAAGGAATCATTCAACATGGTTTGCATTCCTTACAAATGTTAACTGGTTTAATTCTAAAATAATAAGATATTCTAATCAACTCATGTGAATTATGCTCCTCTTATTCTTACCAAGACTATTTTTCATGCAATAACTTTCAAATTACATTTTGCTTCTTCCTTAATGACTATACTCATTATGAAGAAAATGCCCATGGACTATCTATCACATGAATTCATTCAATTTAACAAACAATGGAGTGCTTCATCTTGAATTTCATTTCTTAATGATATTAATTATTGAATTCAAAATAAGAGAGTGCCTCCCACCATTTCTCTTTAGCAATGCTCCTCTTTTGACTCCAAACACACTTTTTGATACATTGATCATGAAATTAACACGTGTGGCTAAACAACCTAGCATATTGATTGAATCAAACAAGTATAAATACCATTAAAACTCTCAATCCATTTAAATCCGTCAGTCAAAGGAATCATTCATCATAGTTTGCATTCCGTAGAAATGTTAACTGGTTTAATTCTAAAATAATAAGATATTCTAATCAACTCATGTGAATTATGCTCCTCTTATTCTTACCAACACTATTTTTCATGCAATAACTTTCAAATTACATTTTGCTTCTTCCTTAGTGACTATACTCATTATGAAAAAAATGCCCTAGGGCCATCTATCACATGAATTCATTCAATTTAACAAACAATGGAGTGCTTCATCTTGAATTTCATTTCTTATTGATATTAATTGTTGAATTCAAAATATGAGACTGCCTCCCACCATTTCTCTTTAGCAATGCTCCTCTTTTGACTCCAAACACACTTTTTGACACAGTGATCACGAAATTAACACGTGTGGCTAAACAACCTACCATATTGATTGAATCAAAAAGGTAGAAACACCGTTTAAAACACTAAATCCATTTAAATCCGTTAGTCAAAGGATCATTCATCATGGTTTGCATTCCTTACAAATGTTAACTGGTTTAATTCTGAAATAATAAAACATTCTATTCACCTCATGTGAATTATGCTCCTCTTATTGTTACCAAGACTATTTTTCATGCAATAACTTTCAAATTACATTTTGCTTCTTCCTTAATGACTATACTCATTATGAAGAAAATGCCCATGGACTATCTATCACATGAATTCATTCAATTTAACAAACAATGGAGTGCTTCATCTTCAATTTCATTTCTTAATGATATTAATTGTTGAATTCAAAATAAGAGAGTGCCTCCCACCATTTCTCTTTAGTAATGCTCCTCTTTTGACTCCAAACACACTTTTTGATACATTGATCATGAAATTAACACGTGTGGCTAAACAACCTACCATATTGATTGAATCAAAACAAGTAAAAATACCATTAAAACTCTAAATCCATTTAAATCCGTTCGTCAAAGGAATCATTCAACATGGTTTGCATTCCTTACAAATGTTAACTGGTTTAATTCTAAAATAATAAGATATTCTAATCAACTCATGTGAATTATGCTCCTCTTATTCTTACCAAGACTACTATTTTTCATGCAATAACTTTCAAATTACATTTTGCTTCTTCCTTAATGACTATACTCATTATGAAGAAAATGCCCATGGACTACTATCTATCACATGAATTCATTCAATTTAACAAACAATGGAGTGCTTCATCTTGAATTTCATTTCTTAATGATATTAATTGTTGAATTCAAAATAAGAGAGTGCCTCCCACCATTTCTCTTTAGCAATGCTCCTCTTTTGACTCCAAACACACTTTTTGATACATTGATCATGAAATTAACACGTGTGGCTAAACAACCTACCATATTGATTGAATCAAACAAGTATAAATACCATTAAAAAACTCTAAATCCATTTAAATCCGTTAGTCAAAATCAATCATTCATCATAGTTTGCATTCCTTACAAATGTTAACTGGTTTAATTCTAAAAAATAATAAGATATTCTAATCAACTCATGTGAATTATGCTCCTCTTATTCTTACCAACACTATTTTTCATGCAATAACTTTCAAATTACATTTTGCTTCTTCTTTTAGTGACTATACTCATTATGAAAAAAATGCCCCTAGGGCCATCTATCACATGAATTCATTCAATTTAACAAACAATGGAGTGCTTCATCTTGAATTTCATTTCTTATTGATATTAATTGTTGAATTCAAAATATGAGAGACTGCCTCCCACCATTTCTCTTTTTAGCAATGCTCCTCTTTTGACTCCAAACACACTTTTTGACACAGTGATCACGAAATTAACACGTGTGGCTAAACAACCTACCATATTGATTGAATCAAAAAGGTAGAAACACCGTTAAAACACTAAATCCATTTAAATACGTTAGTCAAAGGAGTCATTCATCATGGTTTGCATCCTTACAAATGTGAACTGGTTTTTAATTCTGAAATAATAAAACATTCTATTCACCTCATGTGAATTAAGCTCCTCTTATTGTTACCAAGACTATTTTTCATGCAATAACTTTCAAATTACATTTTGCTTCTTCCTTAATGACTATACTCATTATGAAGAAAATGCCCATGGACTATCTATCACATGAATTCATTCAATTTAACAAACAATGGAGTGCTTCATCTTCAATTTCATTTCTTAATGATATTAATTGTTGAATTCAAAATAAGAGAGTGCCTCCCACCATTTCTCTTTAGTAATGCTCCTCTTTTCACTCCAAACACACTTTTTGATACATTGATCATGAAATTAACACGTGTGGCTAAACAACCTACCATATTGATTGAATCAAACAAGTATAAATACCATTAAAACTCTCAATCCATTTAAATTCGTCGGTCAAAGGAATCATTCATCATAGTTTGCATTCCGTACAAATGTTAACTGGTTTAATTCTAAAATAATAAGATATTCTAATCAACTCATGTGAATTATGCTCCTCTTATTCTTACCAAGACTATTTTTCTTGCAATAACTTTCAAATTACATTTTGCTTCTTCCTTAATGACTATACTCATTATGAAGAAAATGCCTATGGACTATCTATCACATGAATTCATTCAATTTAACAAACAATGGAGTGCTTCATCTTCAATTTCATTTCTTAATGATATTAATTGTTGAATTCAAAATAAGAGAGTGCCTCCCACCATTTCTCTTTAGCAATGCTCCTCTTTTGACTCCAAACACACTTTTTGATACATTGATCATGAAATTAACATGTGTGGCTAAACAACCTACTATATTGATTGAATCAAACAAGTAGAAACACCATTAAAACTCTAAATCCATTTAAATCCATTAGTGAAAGGAGTCATTTATCATGGTTTGCATTCCGTACAAATGTGAACTGGTTTAATTCTGAAATAATAAGACATTCTATTCACCTCATGTAAATTAATCTCCTCTTATTGTTACCAAGACTATTTTTCATGCAATAACTTTCAAATGACATTTTGCTTCTTCCTTAATGACTATACTCATTATGAAAAAAATGCCCTTGGACCATCAATCACATGAATTCATTCAATTTAACAAACAATGGAGTGCTTCATCTTGAATTTCATTTCTTATTGATATTAATTGTTGAATTCAAAATAAGAGAGTGCCAGCCACCATTTCTCTTTTGCAATGCTCCTCTTTTGACTCCAAACACACTTTTTGATACATTGATCATGAAATTAACACGTGTGGCTAAACAACCTACCATATTGATTGAATCAAAGAAGTATAAATACCATTAAAACTCTAAATCCATTTAAATCCGTTAGTCAAAGGAATCATTCAACATGGTTTGCATTCCGTACAAATGTTAACTGGTTTAATTCTAAAATAATAAGATATTCTAATCAACTCATGTGAATTATGCTCCTCTTATTCTTACCAAGACTATTTTCATGCAATAACTTTCAAATTACATTTTGCTTCTTCCTTAATGACTATACTCATTATGAAGAAAATGCCCATGGACTATCTATCACATGAATTCATTCAATTTAACAAACAATGGAGTGCTTCATCTTGAATTTCATTTCTTAATGATATTAATTGTTGAATTCAAAATAAGAGAGTGCCTCCCACCATTTTCTCTTTAGCAATGCTCCTCTTTTGACTCCAATCACACTTTTTTTCACAGAGTGATCATGAAATTAACACGTGTGGCTAAACAACCTACCATATTGATTGAATCAAAAAGGTAGAAACACCATTAAAACTCTAAATCCATTTAAATCCGTTAGTCAAAGGAGTCATTCATCATGGTTTGCATTTCGTTCAAATGTGAACTGGTTTAATTCTGAAGTAATAAGACATTCTATTCACCTCATGTGAATTAAGCTCCTCTTATTGTTACCAAGACTATTTTTCATGCAATAACTTTCAAATTACATTTTGCTTCTTCCTTAATGACTATACTCATTATGAAAAAATGCCCATGGACTATCTATCACATGAATTCATTCAATTTAACAAACAATGGAGTGCTCCATCTTCAATTTCATTTCTTAATGATATTAATTGTTGAATTCAAAATAAGAGAGTGCCTCCCACCCATTTCTCTTTAGCAATGCTCCTCTTTTGACTCCAAACACACTCTTTGATACATTGATCATGAAATTAACACGTGTGGCTAAACAACCTACCATATTGATTGAATCAAACAAGTATAAATACCATTAAAACTCTAAATCCATTTAAATCCGTTAGTCAAAGGAATCATTCAACATGGTTTGCATTCCGTACAAATGTTAACTGGTTTAATTCTAAAATAATAAGATATTCTAATCAACTCATGTGAATTATTATGCTCCTCTTATTCTTACCAAGACTATTTTTCATGCAATAACTTTCAAATTACATTTTGCTTCTTCCTTAATGACTATACTCATTATGAAGAAAATGCCCATGGACTATCTATCACATGAATTCATTCAATTTAACAAACAATGGAGTGCTTCATCTTTAATTTCATTTCTTAATGATATTAATTGTTGAATTCAAAATAAGAGAGTGCCTCCCACCATTTCTCTTTAGCAATGCTCCTCTTTTGACTCCAATCACACTTTTTTTCACAGAGTGATCATGAAATTAACACGTGTGGCTAAATAACCTACCATATTGATTGATTGAATCAAAAAGGTAGAAACACCATTAAAACTCTAAATCCATTTAAATCCGTTAGTCAAAGGAGTCATTCATCATGGTTTGCATTTCGTTCAAATGTGAACTGGTTTAATTCTGAAGTAATAAGACATTCTATTCACCTCATGTGAATTAAGCTCCTCTTATTGTTACCAAGACTATTTTTCATGCAATAACTTTCAAATTACATTTTGCTTCTTCCTTAATGACTATACTCATTATGAAGAAAATGCCCATGGACTATCTATCACATGAATTCATTCCAATTTAACAAACAATGGAGTGCTCCATCTTCAATTTCATTTCTTAATGATATTCATTGTTGAATTCAAAATAAGAGAGTGCCTCCCACCATTTCTCTTTAGCAATGCTCCTCTTTTGACTCCAAACACACTCTTTGATACATTGATCTTGAAATTAACACGTGTGGCTAAACAACCTACCATATTGATTGAATCAAACAAGTATAAAATACCATTAAAACTCTAAATCCATTTAAATCCGTTAGTCAAAGGAATCATTCAACATGGTTTGCATTCCGTACAAATGTTAACTGGTTTAATTCTAAAATAATAAGATATTCTAATCAACTGATGTGAATTATGCTCCTCTTATTCTTACCAAGACTATTTTTCATGCAATAACTTTCAAATTACATTTTGCTTCTTCCTTAATGACTATACTCATTATGAAAAAAATGCCCTAGGAACGTCTATCACATGAATTCATTCAATTTAACAAACAATGGAGGGCTTGATCTTGAATTTCATTTCTTATTGATATCAATTGTTGAATTCAAAATAAGAGAGTGCCTCCCACCATTTCTCTTTAGCAATGCTCCTCTTTTGACTCCAAACACACTTTTTGATACATTGATCATGAAATTAACATGTGTGGCTAAACAACCTACTATATTGATTGAATCAAACAAGTAGAAACGCCATTAAAACTCTAAATCCATTTAAATCCATTAGTGAAAGGAGTCATTTATCATGGTTGGCATTCCGTACAAATGTGAACTGGTTTAATTCTGAAAAATAATAAGACATTCTATTCACCTCATGTGAATTAATCTCCTCTTATTGTTACCAAGACTATTTTTCATGCAATAACTTTCAAATTACATTTTGCTTCTTCCTTAATGACTATACTCATTATGAAGAAAATGCCCATGGACTATCTATCACATGAATTCATTCAATTTAACAAACAATGGAGTGCTTCATCTTCAATTTCATTTCTTAATGATATTAATTGTTGAATTCAAAAATAAGAGAGTGCCTCCCACCATTTCTCTTTAGCAATGCTCCTCTTTTGACTCCAATCACACTTTTTCACAGAGTGATCATGAAATTAACACGTGTGGCTAAACAACCTACCATATTGATTCAATCAAAAAGGTAGAAACACCATTAAAACTCTAAATCCACTTAAATCCGTTAGTCAAAGGAGTCATTCATCATGGTTTGCATTTCGTTCAAATGTGAACTGGTTTAATTCTGAAGTAATAAGACATTCTATTCACCTCATGTGAATTAAGCTCCTCTTATTGTTACCAAGACTATTTTTCATGCAATAACTTTCAAATTACATTTTGCTTCTTCCTTAATGACTATACTCATTATGAAGAAAATGCCCATGGACTATCTATCACATGAATTCATTCAATTTAACAAACAATGGAGTGCTTCATCTTCAATTTCATTTCTTAATGATATTAATTGTTGAATTCAAAATAAGAGAGTGCCTCCCACCATTTCTCTTTAGCAATGCTCCTCTTTTGACTCCAAACACACTTTTTGATACATTGATCATGAAATTAACATGTGTGGCTAAACAACCTACTATATTGATTGAATCAAACAAGTAGAAACACCATTAAAACTCTAAATCCATTTAAATCCATTAGTGAAAGGAGTCATTTATCATGGTTTGCATTCCGTACAAATGTGAACTGGTTTAATTCTGAAATAATAAGACATTCTATTCACCTCATGTAAATTAATCTCCTCTTATTGTTACCAAGACTATTTTTCATGCAATAACTTTCAAATGACATTTTGCTTCTTCCTTAATGACTATACTCATTATGAAAAAAATGCCCTTGGACCATCAATCACATGAATTCATTCAATTTAACAAACAATGGAGTGCTTCATCTTGAATTTCATTTCTTATTGATATTAATTGTTGAATTCAAAATAAGAGAGTGCCAGCCACCATTTCTCTTTTGCAATGCTCCTCTTTTGACTCAAAACACACTTTTTGATACATTGATCATGAAATTAACACGTGTGGCTAAACAACCTACCATATTGATTGAATCAAAGAAGTATAAATACCATTAAAACTCTAAATCCATTTAAATCCGTTAGTCAAAGGAATAATTCAACATGGTTTGCATTCCGTACAAATGTTAACTGGTTTAATTCTAAAATAATAAGATATTCTAATCAACTCATGTGAATTATGCTCCTCTTATTCTTACCAAGACTATTTTTCATGCAATAACTTTCAAATTACATTTTGCTTCTTCCTTAATGACTATACTCATTATGAGGAAAATGCCCATGGACTATCTATCACATGAATTCATTCAATTTAACAAACAATGGAGTGCTTCATCTTCAATTTCATTTCTTAATGATATTAATTGTTGAATTCAAAATAAGAGAGTGCCTCCCACCATTTCTCTTTAGCAATGCTCCTCTTTTGACTCCAATCACACTTTTTTCACAGAGTGATCATGAAATTAACACGTGTGGCTAAACAACCTACCATATTGATTGAATCAAAAAGGTAGAAACACCATTAAAACTCTAAATCCATTTAAATCCGTTAGTCAAAGGAGTCATTCATCATGGTTTGCATTTCGTTCAAATGTGAACTGGTTTAATTCTGAAGTAATAAGACATTCTATTCACCTCATGTGAATTAAGCTCCTCTTATTGTTACCAAGACTATTTTTCATGCAATAACTTTCAAATTACATTTTGCTTCTTCCTTAATGACTATACTCATTATGAAGAAAATGCCCATGGACTATCTATCACATGAATTCATTCAATTTAACAAACAATGGAGTGCTCCATCTTCAATTTCATTTCTTAATGATATTAATTGTTGAATTCAAAATAAGAGAGTGCCTCCCACCATTTCTCTTTAGCAATGCTCCTCTTTTGACTCGAAACACACTCTTTGATACATTGATCATGAAATTAACACGTGTGGCTAAACAACCTACCATATTGATTGAATCAAACAAGTATAAATACCATTAAAACTCTAAATCCATTTAAATCCGTTAGTCAAAGGAATCATTTAACATGGTTTGCATTCCGTACAAATATTAACTGGTTTAATTCTAAAATAATAAGATATTCTAATCAACTCATGTGAATTATGCTCCTCTTATTCTTACCAAGACTATTTTTCATGCAATAACTTTCAAATTACATTTTGCTTCTTCCTTAATGACTATACTCATTATGAAGAAAATGCCCATGGACTATCTATCACATGAATTCATTCAATTTAACAAACAATGGAGTGCTTCATCTTCAATTTCATTTCTTAATGATATTAATTGTTGAATTCAAAATAAGAGAGTGCCTCCCACCATTTCTCTTTAGCAATGCTCCTCTTTTGACTCCAATCACACTTTTTCACAGAGTGATCATGAAATTAACACGTGTGGCTAAACAACCTACCATATTGATTGATTCAAAAAGGTAGAAACACCATTAAAACTCTAAATCCATTTAAATCCGATAGTCAAAGGAGTTATTCATCATGGTTTGCATTTCGTTCAAATGTGAACTGGTTTAATTCTGAAGTAATAAGACATTCTATTCACCTCATGTGAATTAAGCTCCTCTTATTGTTACCAAGACTATTTTTCATGCAATAACTTTCAAATTACATTTTGCTTCTTCCTTAATGACTATACTCATTATGAAGAAAATGCCCATGGACTATCTATCACATGAATTCATTCAATTTAACAAACAATGGAGTGCTTCATCTTCAATTTCATTTCTTAATGATATTAATTGTTGAATTCAAAATAAGAGAGTGCCTCCCACCATTTCTCTTTAGCAATGCTCCTCTTTTGACTCCAAACACACTCTTTGATACATTGATCATGAAATTAACACGTGTGGCTTAACAACCTACCATATTGATTGAATCAAACAAGTAGAAACACCATTAAAACTCTAAATCCATTTAAATCTGTTAGTCAAAGGAGTCTTTCTTCAGGGATTGCATTCCGTACAAATGTTAACACGTTTAATTCTAAAATAATAAGATATTCTAATCAACTCATGTGAATTATGCTCCTCTTATTCTTACCAAGACTATTTTTCATGCAATAACTTTCAAATTACATTTTGCTTCTTCCTTAATGACTATACTCATTATGAAGAAAATGCCTATGGACTATCTATCACATGAATTCATTCAATTTAACAAACAATGGAGTGCTTCATCTTCAATTTCATTTCTTAATGATATTAATTGTTGAATTCAAAATAAGAGAGTGCCTCCCACCATTTCTCTTTAGCAATGCTCCTCTTTTGACTCCAAACACACTTTTTGATACATTGATCATGAAATTAACACGTGTGGCTAAACAACCTACCATATTGATTGAATCAAAAAGGTAGAAACACCATTTAAAACTCTAAATCCATTTAAATCCGTTAGTCAAAGGAGTCATTCATCATGGTTTGCATTTCGTACAAATGTGAACTGGTTTAATTCTGAAGTAATAAGACATTCTATTCACCTCATGTGAATTAAGCTCCTCCTCTTATTGTTACCAAGACTATTTTTTCATGCAATAACTTTCAAATTACATTTTGCTTCTTCCTTAATGACTATACTCATTATGAAGAAAATGCCCATGGACTATCTATCACATGAATTCATTCAATTTAACAAACAATGGAGTGCTCCATCTTCAATTTCATTTCTTAATGATATTAATTGTTGAATTCAAAATAAGAGAGTGCCTCCCACCATTTCTCTTTAGCAATGCTCCTCTTTTGACTCCAAACACACTTTTTGATACATTGATCATGAAATTAACACGTGTGGCTAAACAACCTACCATATTGATTGAATCAAACAAGTATAAATACCATTAAAACTCTAAATCCATTTAAATCCGTTAGTCAAAGGAATCATTCAACATGGTTTGCATTCCGTACAAATGTTAACTGGTTTAATTCTAAAATAATAAGATATTCTAATCAACTCATGTGAATTATGCTCCTCTTATTCTTACCAAGACTATTTTTCATGCAATAACTTTCAAATTACATTTTGCTTCTTCCTTAATGACTATACTCATTATGAAGAAAATGCCCATGGACTATCTATCACATGAATTCATTCAATTTAACAAACAATGGAGTGCTTCATCTTCAATTTCATTTCTTAATGATATTAATTGTTGAATTCAAAATAAGAGAGTGCCTCCCACCATTTCTCTTTAGCAATGCTCCTCTTTTGACTCCAAACACACTTTTTCACACAGTGATCATGAAATTAACACGTGTGGCTAAACAACCTACCATATTGATTGAATCAAAAAAGTAGAAACACCATTTAAAACTCTAAATCCATTTAAATCCGATAGTCAAAGGAGTTATTCATCATGGTTTGCATTTCGTTCAAATGTGAACTGGTTTAATTCTGAAGTAATAAGACATTCTATTCACCTCATGTGAATTAAGCTCCTCTTATTGTTACCAAGACTATTTTTCATGCAATAACTTTCAAATTACATTTTGCTTCTTCCTTAATGACTATACTCATTATGAAAAAAATGCCCATGGACTATCTATCACATGAATTCATTCAATTTAACAAACAATGGAGTGCTTCATCTTCAATTTCATTTCTTAATGATATTAATTGTTGAATTCAAAATAAGAGAGTGCCTCCCACCATTTCTCTTTAGCAATGCTCCTCTTTTGACTCCAAACACACTCTTTGATACATTGATCATGAAATTAACACGTGTGGCTTAACAACCTACCATATTGATTGAATCAAACAAGTAGAAACACCATTAAAACTCTAAATCCATTTAAATCTGTTAGTCAAAGGAGTCTTTCTTCAGGGTTTGCATTCCGTACAAATGTTGAACTGGTTTAATTCTAAAATAAATAAGATATTCTAATCAACTCATGTGAATTATGCTCCTCTTATTCTTACCAAGACTATTTTTCTTGCAATAACTTTCAAATTACATTTTGCTTCTTCCTTAATGACTTTACTCATTATGAAGAAAATGCCTATGGACTATCTATCACATGAATTCATTCAATTTAACAAACAATGGAGTGCTTCATCTTCAATTTCATTTCTTAATGATATTAATTGTTGAATTCAAAATAAGAGAGTGCCTCCCACCATTTCTCTTTAGCAATGCTCCTCTTTTGACTCCAAACACACTCTTTGATACATTGATCATGAAATTAACACGTGTGTCTTAACAACCTACCATATTGATTGAATCAAACTAGTAGAAACACCATTAAAACTCTAAATCCATTTAAATCTGTTAGTCAAAGGAGTCTTTCATCAGGGATTGCATTCCGTACAAATGTTAACACGTTTAATTCTAAAATAATAAGATATTCTAATCAACACATGTGAATTATGCTGCTCTTATTCTTACCAAGACTATTTTTAATGCAATAACTTTCAAATAACATTTTGCTTCTTCCTTAATGACTATACTCATTATGAAAAAAATGCCCTAGGACCATCTATCACATGAATTCATTCAATTTAACAAACAATGCAGTGCTCCTTCTTGAATTTCATTTCTTATTGATATTAATTGTTGAATTCAAAACAAGAGAGTGCGTCCCACCATTTCTCTTTAGCAATGCTCCTCTTTTGACTCCCAACACACTTTTTGGCATAGTGATCATGAAATTAACACGTGTGGCTAAACAACCTACCATATTGATTGAATCAAAAAGGTAGAAACACCATTAAAACACTAAATCCATTTAAATACGTTAGTCAAAGGAGTCATTCATCATGGTTTGCATTCCTTACAAATGTGAACTGGTTTAATTCTGAAATAATAAAACATTCTATTCACCTTATGTGAATTAAGCTCCTCTTATTGTTACCAAGACGATTTTTCATGCAATAACTTTCAAATTACATTTTGCTTCTTCCTTAATGACTATACTCATTATCAAGAAAATGCCCATGGACTATCTATCACATGAATTCATTCAATTTAACAAACAATGGAGTGCTTCATCTTCAATTTCATTTCTTAATGATATTAATTGTTGAATTCAAAATAAGAGAGTGCCTCCCACCATTTCTCTTTAGCAATGCTCCTCTTTTGACTCCAAACACACTTTTTGATACATTGATCATGAAATTAACACGTGTGGCTAAACAACCTACCATATTGATTGAATCAAACAAGTATAAATACCATTAAAACTCTCAATCCATTCATATCCGTCAGTCAAAGGAATCATTCATCATAGTTTGCATTCCGTACAAATGTTAACTGGTTTAATTCTAAAATAATAAGATATTCTAATCAACTCATGTGAATTATGCTCCTCTTATTCTTACCAAGACTATTTTTCATGCAATAACTTTCAAATTACATTTTGCTTCTTCCTTAGTGACTATACTCATTATGAAGTAAATGCCTATGGACTATCAATCACATGAATACATTCAATTTAACAAACAATGGAGTGCTTCATCTTCAATTTCATTTCTTAATGATATTAATTGTTGAATTCAAAATAAGAGAGTGCCTCCCACCATTTCTCTTTAGCAATGCTCCTCTTTTGACTCCCAACACACTTTTTGGCACAGTGATCATGAAATTAACACGTGTGGCTAAACAACCTACCATATTGATTGAATCAAAAAGGTAGAAACACCATTAAAACTCTAAATCCATTTAAATCCGTTAGTCGAAGGAGTCATTCATCATGGTTTGCATTTCGTTCAAATGTGAACTGGTTTAATTCTGAAGTAATAAGACATTCTATTCACCTCATGTGAATTAAGCTCCTCTTATTGTTACCAAGACTATTTTTCATGCAATAACTTTCAAATTACATTTTGCTTCTTCCTTAATGACTATACTCATTATGAAGAAAATGCCTATGGACTATCTATCAAATGAATTCATTCAATTTAACAAACAATGGAGTGCTTCATCTTCAATTTCATTTCGTAATGATATTAATTGTTGAATTCAAAATAAGAGAGTGCCTCCCACCATTTCTCTTTACCAATGCTCCTCTTTTGACTCCAAACACACTTTTTGATACATTGATCATGAAATTAACACGTGTGGCTAAACAACCTACCATATTGATTGAATCAAACAAGTAGAAACACCATTAAAACTCTAAATCCATTTAAATCCGTTAGTCAAAGGAGTCATTCATCAGGGATTGCATTCCATACAAATGTTAACTGGTTTAATTCTAAAATAATAAGATATTCTAATCAACTCATGTGAATTATGCTCCTCTTATTCTTACCAAGACTATTTTTCATGCAATAACTTTCAAATTACATTTTGCTTCTTCCTTAATGACTATACTCATTATGAAAAAAATGCCAATGGACTATCTATCACATGAATTCATTCAATTTAACAAACTATGGAGTGCTTCATGTTGAATTTCATTTCTTAATGATATTAATTGTTGAATTCAAAATAAGAGAGTGCCTCCCACCATTTCTCTTTAGCAATGCTCCTCTTTTGACTCCAAACACACTTTTTGATACATTGATCATGAAATTAACACGTGTGGCTAAACAACCTACCATATTGATTGAATCAAAAAGGTAGAAACACCATTAAAACTCTAAATCCATTTAAATCCGTTAGTCAAAGGAGTCATTCATCATGGTTTGCATTTCGTTCAAATGTGAACTGGTTTAATTCTGAAGTAATAAGACATTCTATTCACCTCATGTGAATTAAGCTCCTCTTATTGTTACCAAGACTATTTTTCATGCAATAACTTTCAAATTACATTTTGCTTCTTCCTTAATGACTATACTCATTATGAAGAAAATGCCCATGGACTATCTATCACATGAATTCATTCAATTTAACAAACAATGGAGTGCTTCATCTTCAATTTCATTTCTTAATGATATTAATTGTTGAATTCAAAATAAGAGAGTGCCTCCCACCATTTCTCTTTAGCAATGCTCCTCTTTTGACTCCAAACACACTTTTTGATACATTGATCATGAAATTAACACGTGTGGCTAAACAACCTACCATATTGATTGAATCAAAAAGGTAGAAACACCATTAAAACTCTAAATCCATTTAAATCCGTTAGTCAAAGGAGTCATTCATCACGGTTTGCATTTCGTTCAAATGTGAACTGGTTTAATTCTGAAGTAATAAGACATTCTATTCACCTCATGTGAATTAAGCTCCTCTTATTGTTACCAAGACTATTTTTCATGCAATAACTTTCAAATTACATTTTGCTTCTTCCTTAATGACTATACTCATTATGAAGAAAATGCCCATGGACTATCTATCACATGAATTCATTCAATTTAACAAACAATGGAGTGCTCCATCTTCAATTTCATTTCTTAATGATATTAATTGTGGAATTCAAAATAAGAGAGTGCCTCCCACCATTTCTCTTTAGCAATGCTCCTCTTTTGACTCCAAACACACTCTTTGATACATTGATCATGAAATTAACACGTGTGGCTAAACAACCTACCATATTGATTGAATCAAACAAGTATAAATACCATTAAAACTCTAAATCCATTTAAATCCGTTAGTCAAAGGAATCTTTCAACATGGTTTGCATTCCGTACAAATGTTAACTGGTTTAATTCTAAAATAATAAGATATTCTAATCAACTCATGTGAATTATGCTCCTCTTATTCTTACCAAGACTATTTTTCATGCAATAACTTTCAAATTACATTTTGCTTCTTCCTTAATGACTATACTCATTATGAAGAAAATGCCCATGTACTATCTATCACATGAATTCATTCAATTTAACAAACAATGGAGTGCTTCATCTTGAATTTCATTTCTTAATGATATTAATTGTTGAATTCAAAATAAGAGAGTGCCTCCCACCATTTCTCTTTAGCAATGCTCCTCTTTTGACTCCAATCACACTTTTTCACAGAGTGATCATGAAATTAACACGTGTGGCTAAATAACCTACCATATTGATTGAATCAAAAAGGTAGAAACACCATTAAAACTCTAAATCCATTTAAATCCGTTAGTCAAAGGAGTCATTCATCATGGTTTGCATTTCGTTCAAATGTGAACTGGTTTAATTCTGAAGTAATAAGACATTCTATTCACCTCATGTGAATTAAGCTCCCCTTATTGTTACCAAGACTATTTTTCATGCAATAACTTTCAAATTACATTTTGCTTCTTCCTTAATGACTATACTCATTATGAAGAAAATGCCCATGGACTATCTATCACATGAATTCATTCAATTTAACAAACAATGGAGTGCTCCGTCTTCAATTTCATTTCTTAATGATATTCATTGTTGAATTCAAAATAAGAGAGTGCCTCCCACCATTTCTCTTTAGCAATGCTCCTCTTTTGACTCAAAACACACTCTTTTTGATACATTGATCTTGAAATTAACACGTGTGGCTAAACAACCTACCATATTGATTGAATCAAACAAGTAGTATAAATACCATTAAAACTCTAAATCCATTTAAATCCGTTAGTCAAAGGAATCATTCAACATGGTTTGCATTCCGTACAAATGTTAACTGGTTTAATTCTAAAATAATAAGATATTCTAATCAACTGATGTGAATTATGCTCCTCTTATTCTTACCAAGACTATTTTTCATGCAATAACTTTCAAATTACATTTTGCTTCTTCCTTAATGACTATACTCATTATGAAAAAAATGCCCTAGGAACGTCTATCACATGAATTCATTCAATTTAACAAACAATGGAGGGCTTGATCTTGAATTTCATTTCTTATTGATATCAATTGTTGAATTCAAAATAAGAGAGTGCCTCCCACCATTTCTCTTTAGCAATGCTCCTCTTTTGACTCCAAACACACTTTTTGATACATTGATCATGAAATTAACATGTGTGGCTAAACAACCTACTATATTGATTGAATCAAACAAGTAGAAAACACCATTAAAACTCTAAATCCATTTAAATCCATTAGTGAAAGGAGTCATTTATCATGGTTGGCATTCCGTACAAATGTGAACTGGTTTAATTCTGAAATAATAAGACATTCTATTCACCTCATGTGAATTAATCTCCTCTTATTGTTACCAAGACTATTTTCATGCAATAACTTTCAAATTACATTTTGCTTCTTCCTTAATGACTATACTCATTATGAAGAAAATGCCCATGGACTATCTATCACATGAATTCATTCAATTTAACAAACAATGGAGTGCTTCATCTTCAATTTCATTTCTTAATGATATTAATTGTTGAATTCAAAATAAGAGAGTGCCTCCCACCATTTCTCTTTAGCAATGCTCCTCTTTTGACTCCAATCACACTTTTTCACAGAGTGATCATGAAATTAACACGTGTGGCTAAACAACCTACCATATTGATTCAATCAAAAAGGTAGAAACACCATTAAAACTCTAAATCCACTTAAATCCGTTAGTCAAAGGAGTCATTCATCATGGTTTGCATTTCGTTCAAATGTGAACTGGTTTAATTCTGAAGTAATAAGACATTCTATTCACCTCATGTGAATTAAGCTCCTCTTATTGTTACCAAGACTATTTTTCATGCAATAACTTTCAAATTACATTTTGCTTCTTCCTTAATGACTATACTCATTATGAAGAAAATGCCCATGGACTATCTATCACATGAATTCATTCAATTAACAAACAAACAATGGAGTGCTTCATCTTCAATTTCATTTCTTAATGATATTAATTGTTGAATTCAAAATAAGAGAGTGCCTCCCACCATTTCTCTTTAGCAATGCTCCTCTTTTGACTCCAAACACACTTTTTGATACATTGATCATGAAATTAACACGTGTGGCTAAACAACCTACCATATTGATTGAATCAAACAAGTATAAATACCATTAAAACTCTCAATCCATTCATATCCGTCAGTCAAAGGAATCATTCATCATAGTTTGCATTCCGTACAAATGTTAACTGGTTTAATTCTAAAATAAATAAGATATTCTAATCAACTCATGTGAATTATGCTCCTCTTATTCTTACCAAGACTATTTTTCATGCAATAACTTTCAAATTACATTTTGCTTCTTCCTTAGTGACTATACTCATTATGAAGTAAATGCCTATGGACTATCAATCACATGAATACATTCAATTTAACAAACAATGGAGTGCTTCATCTTCAATTTCATTTCTTAATGATATTAATTGTTGAATTTCAAAATAAGAGAGTGCCTCCCACCATTTCTCTTTAGCAATGCTCCTCTTTTGACTCCCAAACACACTTTTTGGCACAGTGATCATGAAAATTAACACGTGTGGCTAAACAACCTACCATATTGATTGAATCAAAAAGGTAGAAACACCATTAAAACTCTAAATCCATTTAAATCCGTTAGTCGAAAAGGAGTCATTCATCATGGTTTGCATTTCGTTCAAATGTGAACTGGTTTAATTCTGAAGTAATAAGACATTCTATTCACCTCATGTGAATTAAGCTCCTCTTATTGTTACCAAGACTATTTTTCATGCAATAACTTTCAAATTACATTTTGCTTCTTCCTTAATGACTATACTCATTATGACGAAAATGCCTATGGACTATCTATCAAATGAATTCATTCAATTTAACAAACAATGGAGTGCTTCATCTTCAATTTCATTTCGTAATGATATTAATTGTTGAATTCAAAATAAGAGAGTGCCTCCCACCATTTCTCTTTACCAATGCTCCTCTTTTGACTCCAAACACACTTTTTGATACATTGATCATGAAATTAACACGTGTGGCTAAACAACCTACCATATTGATTGAATCAAACAAGTAGAAACACCATTAAAACTCTAAATCCATTTAAATCCGTTAGTCAAAGGAGTCATTCATCAGGGATTGCATTCCATACAAATGTTAACTGGTTTAATTCTAAAATAATAAGATATTCTAATCAACTCATGTGAATTATGCTCCTCTTATTCTTACCAAGACTATTTTTCATGCAATAACTTTCAAATTACACATTTTGCTTCTTCCTTAATGACTATACTCATTATGAAAAAAATGCCAATGGACTATCTATCACATGAATTCATTCAATTTAACAAACTATGGAGTGCTTCATGTTGAATTTCATTTCTTAATGATATTAATTGTTGAATTCAAAATAAGAGAGTGCCTCCCACCATTTCTCTTTAGCAATGCTCCTCTTTTGACTCCAAACACACTTTTTGATACATTGATCATGAAATTAACACGTGTGGCTAAACAACCTACCATATTGATTGAATCAAAAAGGTAGAAACACCATTAAAACTCTAAATCCATTTAAATCCGTTAGTCAAAGGAGTCATTCATCATGGTTTGCATTTCGTTCAAATGTGAACTGGTTTAATTCTGAAGTAATAAGACATTCTATTCACCTCATGTGAATTAAGCTCCTCTTATTGTTACCAAGACTATTTTTCATGCAATAACTTTCAAATTACATTTTGCTTCTTCCTTAATGACTATACTCATTATGAAGAAAATGCCCATGGACTATCTATCACATGAATTCATTCAATTTAACAAACAATGGAGTGCTTCATCTTCAATTTCATTTCTTAATGATATTAATTGTTGAATTCAAAATAAGAGAGTGCCTCCCACCATTTCTCTTTAGCAATGCTCCTCTTTTGACTCCAAACACACTTTTTGATACATTGATCATGAAATTAACACGTGTGGCTAAACAACCTACCATATTGATTGAATCAAAAAGGTAGAAACACCATTAAAACTCTAAATCCATTTAAATCCGTTAGTCAAAGGAGTCATTCATCACGGTTTGCATTTCGTTCAAATGTGAACTGGTTTAATTCTGAAGTAATAAGACATTCTATTCACCTCATGTGAATTAAGCTCCTCTTATTGTTACCAAGACTATTTTTCATGCAATAACTTTCAAATTACATTTTGCTTCTTCCTTAATGACTATACTCATTATGAAGAAAATGCCCATGGACTATCTATCACATGAATTCATTCAATTTAACAAACAATGGAGTGCTCCGTCTTCAATTTCATTTCTTAATGATATTCATTGTTGAATTCAAAATAAGAGAGTGCCTCCCACCATTTCTCTTTAGCAATGCTCCTCTTTTGACTCAAAACACACTCTTTGATACATTGATCTTGAAATTAACACGTGTGGCTAAACAACCTACCATATTGATTGAATCAAACAAGTATAAATACCATTAAAACTCTAAATCCATTTAAATCCGTTAGTCAAAGGAATCATTCAACATGGTTTGCATTCCGTACAAATGTTAACTGGTTTAATTCTAAAATAATAAGATATTCTAATCAACTGATGTGAATTATGCTCCTCTTATTCTTACCAAGACTATTTTTCATGCAATAACTTTCAAATTACATTTTGCTTCTTCCTTAATGACTATACTCATTATGAAAAAAATGCCCTAGGAACGTCTATCACATGAATTCATTCAATTTAACAAACAATGGAGGGCTTGATCTTGAATTTCATTTCTTATTGATATCAATTGTTGAATTCAAAATAAGAGAGTGCCTCCCACCATTTCTCTTTAGCAATGCTCCTCTTTTGACTCCAAACACACTTTTTGATACATTGATCATGAAATTAACATGTGTGGCTAAACAACCTACTATATTGATTGAATCAAACAAGTAGAAACACCATTAAAACTCTAAATCCATTTAAATCCATTAGTGAAAGGAGTCATTTATCATGGTTGGCATTCCGTACAAATGTGAACTGGTTTAATTCTGAAATAATAAGACATTCTATTCACCTCATGTGAATTAATCTCCTCTTATTGTTACCAAGACTATTTTCATGCAATAACTTTCAAATTACATTTTGCTTCTTCCTTAATGACTATACTCATTATGAAGAAAATGCCCATGGACTATCTATCACATGAATTCATTCAATTTAACAAACAATGGAGTGCTTCATCTTCAATTTCATTTCTTAATGATATTAATTGTTGAATTCAAAATAAGAGAGTGCCTCCCACCATTTCTCTTTAGCAATGCTCCTCTTTTGACTCCAATCACACTTTTTCACAGAGTGATCATGAAATTAACACGTGTGGCTAAACAACCTACCATATTGATTCAATCAAAAAGGTAGAAACACCATTTAAAACTCTAAATCCACTTAAATCCGTTAGTCAAAGGAGTCATTCATCATGGTTTGCATTTCGTTCAAATGTGAACTGAATTCTGAAGTAATAAGACATTCTATTGACCTCATGTAATAAG
>JBAPLH010002386.1:0-22220 GCA_037897445.1 Ceriops zippeliana
CACATGTGCTAAACAACTAGTATATTAATTGATCAAACAAGTATAACACCTAATAAAAATCCAAATCCATTTAAATCCATCTGGCAAAAGGTGCCATTCATCAGGGTTTGCATGCATTTCGTACAAATGTATAACTGGATTTAATTCCTAAATAATGACAATTTTCTAATCACCTATGGATGTTAAATTAGGCTCCTCTTGTTGTTACCAGGACTATTTTTCATGCAATAAACTTTGAAATTAACTTTTGTTTCTTTCTTAATAACTATATTCATGTTTTTGAAAAAAAAATGCCCGTGGGACCATCAATTACATGAAATTCATTCAATTTAACGTAAACAAATTCAGTCCTTGATTTTGAATTGCTTTTCTTTATTGATATTATTTTGTTGAATTTCAAAATTAAGATTCGCTCCCATCATTTTTGGTTAACAAGCCTCTTCTTTTGATTCCAAAACACACTTTTTGATACATTGAATCATGATGAAAGTATAACACATGTGGCAAAACAACCTAGTATAATTAATTGATTCAAACAAGTATATAAACACCAATAAAAAAATCCAAATCTATTTAAATCCATCGTGGACAAAGAGGTGCCATTCATCATAGGCGTTTGCAATTTCGTACAAATGTTAAACTGGTTATTAATTCCTAAATAATGAGAATTTCTAATCACCTCATGTAAATTTTAGGCTCCTCTTGTTGTTACCAGGGACTATTTTTCATGCAAATAACCTTAGAAAATTAACATAGGTTTCATTCTGCAAAAAAACTATAATTCATTTTGAAAAAAATGCCCGTGTGGACCATCACTAATTACATGAATTCCATTCAATTTTGAACAAAATTCAATCTGGGGTGTCCTTGATTTTGAATTGTTTTTCTTATTGAGTATTAATTTGTTTGAATTCAAAATCAGAGAGTTTCTCCCATCATTTCATAGTTAGCAAGTTATCCTCTTTTGATTTCAAAACACAGTTCTTTTTGATTACACCATGGATTCATGAAATATAACACATGTGGCTAAACAACCTAGTATATTAATTGATTCAAACACAACATTTATGATATAAACACCAATAAATAATAACAAATATTATTTAAACAAGCCCAAATATTAATAGATGTCAAACATGTATAAACAGCAATAAAAATCAAAATCTATTTAGTTCCATCATCAAGGTGCCATTCATCATGTGATTTCGTAACAAATGTTAACTAGTTTAATTTCCTGAAATAATGAGAATTTCTAATCACACAAATGTTATAGATTCGGGGGAGTCTTGATGTTTACCAATGACTATTTTTTCATGCAATAAACCTTGAAATTAACTTTTTGTTTCTTTTCTTAATAAACTATATTCATTTGAAAAAAATGCACGTGGACCATCAATTACATGAATTCATTCAATTTAACAAACAATTCATTAGTCCTTGATTTTGAATTGCATTTCTTATTTGATATTATTTGTTGAATTCAAAATTGAGAGAGTTGCTCCCATCATTTCTTAGTTAGCAAGCCTCTTCTTTTGATTCACAAACACACTATTTTTGATACATTGATCATGAAATTATAACACATGTGGCTAAACAACCTAGATATATTAATTGATTCAAACAAGTATAAACACCAATAAAAATCCAAATCTATTTAAATCCATCGGCCAAAAGGTTGCCATTCATCATGGTTTGCATTTCGTACAAATGTTAACTGGTTTAATTCCTAAATAATGAGAATTTCTAATCACCTCATGTTAATTAGGCTCCTCTTGTTGTTACCAGGACTATTTTTCATGCAATAACCTTGAAATTAACTTTTGTTTCTTTCTTAATAACTATATTCATTTTGAAAAAAAATGCCCGTGGGACCATCAATTACATGAATTCATTCAATTTAACAAACAATTCAGTCCTTGATTTTTAATTGCATTTCTTCTTGATATTATTTGTTGAATTCAAAAATTAGAGAGTTTGCTCCATCATTTTCTGGTTAACAAGCCTCCTCTTTTGATTCCAAACACACTTTTTCATACATTGATCATGAAATATAACACATGTGGCTAAACAACCTAGTATATTAATTGATTCAAACAAGTATAAACACCAATAAAAAATCCAAATCATATTTTAAATCCATCGGCCAAAGGTGCCATTCATCATGGTTTGCGCTTTCGTACAAATGTTAACTGGTTTAATTCCTAAATAATGAGAATTTCTAATCACCTCATGTTAATTAGGCTCCACTTGTTGTTACCCCAGGACATATTTTTCATGCAATAACCTTGAAATTTAACTTTTGTTTCTTTCTTAATAACTATATTCATTTTGAAAAAAAATGCCCGTGGACCATCAATTACATGAATTCATTCAATTTAACAAACAATTCAGTCCTTGATTTTGAATTGCATTTCTTATTTGATATTATTTGTTGAATTCAAAATCAGAGAGTTTCTTCCATCATTCCAAGTTAGCATGTCTCCTCTTTTGATTCCAACCACACTGTTTGATACATTGATAATGAAATATAACACATGTGGCTAAACAACCTAGTATATTAATTGATTCAAACAAGTATAAACACCAATAAAAATCCAAAATCTATTTAAATCCATCGGGCCAAAGGTTGCCATTATTCAGGGTTTGCATTTCCTACAAATGTTAACTAGCTTAATTCCAAAATAATGAGAATTTCTAATCACCTCATGTTAATTAGGCTCCTCTTGTTGTTACCAGGACTATTTTTCATGCAATAACCTTGAAATTAACTTTTGTTTCTTTCTTAATAAATATATTCATTTTGAAACAAATGCCTATGGACCATCAATTACATGATTTCATTCAATTTAACAAAACAATTCCAGTCCTTGATTTTTGAATTGCATTTCTTCTTGATATTATTTATTGAATTCAAAAATACAGTGTTCCTCCGATCATTTCTGGGTTAGCAAGTTTCCTCTTTTGATTCCAAACACACACTTTTTCATACATTGATCATGAAATATAACACATGTAGCTAAACAAACCTAGTATATTAATTGAATCAAAACAAGTATAAACACCAATAAAAATCCAAATCTATTTAAATCCATCGGCCAAAGGTGCCATTCATCATGGTTTGCATTTCGTACAAAAGTTAACTGGTTTAATTCCTAAATAATGAGAATTTCTAATCACCTCATGTTAATTAGGCTCCACTTGTTGTTACCTAGGACTATTTTTCATGCAATAACGTTGAAATTAAGATTTGTTTCTTTCTTAATAACTATATTCATTTTGAAAAAAAAATGCCAGTGGACCATCAATTACATGAATTCATTCAAATTTAACAAACAATTCAATCCTTGATTTTGAATTGCATTTTCTTATTGATATTATTTGTGGAATTCAAAATCAGAGAGTTTTTCCCATCATTTCTAGTTAGCAAGTCTCTCCTCTTTTGATTTCCAAACACACTGTTTTGGTACATTTATCATGAAATATATTAACACATGTGGCTAAACAACCTAGTATATTAATTGATTCAAACAAGTATATAAACACCAATAAAAATCCAAATCTATTTAAATCTATCGGCCCAAAGGTTGCCATTCATCATGGTTTGCATTTCGTACAAATGTTAACTGGTTTTAATTCCTAAATAATGAGAATTTCTATTTACCTCATGCTAATTAGGCTCCTCTTGTTGTTACCCAAGACTATTTTTCATGCAATAACCTTGAAATTAACTTTTGTTTCTTTCTTAATAACTATATTCATTTTTGAAAAAAAAATGCCCGTGTGGACCATCAATTACATGAATTCATTCAATTTAACAAAACAATTCAGTCCTTGATTTTGAATTGCATTTCTTATTGATATTATTTGTTGAATTCAAAATCAGAGAGTTTGCTTCCCATCATTTCTAGTTAGCAAGTCTCCTCTTTTGATTTCCAAACACACTTTTTTGATACATTGATCATGAAATATAACACATGTGGCTAAACAACCTAGTATATTAATTGATTCAAACAAGTATAAACACCAATAAAAAATCCAAATCTATTTAAATCCATCGGCCAAAGGTGCCATTCATCATGGTTTGCATTTCGTACAAAATGTTAACTGGTTTAATTCCTAAATAAATGCGAATTTCTAATCACCTTATGTTAATTAGGTTCCTCTTGTTGTTACCCAGTGGACTATTTTTCATTGCAATAACCTTGAAATTAACTTTTGTTTCTTTCTTAATAAAATATATTCATTTTGAAACAAATGCCTATGGACCATCAATTACATGAATTCATTCAATTTAACAAACAATGGAGGCCTTGATTTTTTAATTGCATTTCTTCTTGATATTAATTATTGAATTAAAAATACAGTGTTCGTCTTCCGATCATTTCTGGTTAGCAAGTTTCCTCTTTTGATTCCAAACACAACTTTTTCATACATTGATCATGAAATATAGCACATGTGGCTAAACAACCTAGTATATTAATTGAATCAAACAAGTATAAACACCAATAAAAATCCACAAATATTTAAATCCATCGGCCAAAGGTGCCATTCATCATGGTTTGCATTTCGTACAAAAGTTAACTGGTTTAATTCCTAAATAATGAGAATTTCTAATCACCTCATGTTAATTAGGCTCCACTTGTTGATACCAGGACTATTTTTCATGCAATAACCTTGAAATTAACTTTTGTTTCTTTCTTAATAAATATATTTCATTTTGAAAAAAATGCCCGTGGACCATCAATTACATGAATTCATTCAATTTAACAAACAATTGGAGGGGGCCTTGATTTTTAAATTGCATTTCTTCTTGATATTAATTATTGAATTCAAAAAAATACAATGTTCCTCCGATCATATCTGGTTAGCAAGTTTCCTCTTTTGATTCCAAACACACTTTTTCATACATTGATCATGAAATATAGCACATGTGGCTAAACAACCTAGTATATTAATTGAATCAAACAAGTATAAACACCAATAAAAATAAAAATCCAAATTCTATTTAAATCCATCGGCCAAAGGTGCCATTCATCATGGGTTTGCATTTCATACAAAAGTTAACTGGTTTAATTCCTAAATAATGAGAATTTCTAATCACCTCATGTTAATTAGGCTCCACTTGTTGTTACCAGGACTATTTTTCATGCAATAACCTTGAAATTAACTTTTTGTTTCTTTCTTAATAACTATATATTCATTTTCAAAAAAAATGCCCGTGGACCATCAATTACATGAATTCATTTCAATTTAACAAACAAATGGAGTCCTTGATTTTTAATTGCATTTCTTCTTGATATTATTTATTCAATTCAAAAATACAGAGTTTCCTCCGATCATATCTGGTTAGCAAGTTTCCTCTTTTGATTCCAAACACACTTTTTGATACATTGATCATGAAATATAACACATGTGGCTAAACAACATAGTATATTAATTGATTCAAACAAGTATAAAACACCATATAAAAAATCCAAATCTATTTAAATCCATCAGCCAAAGGTGCCATTATTCAGGGTTTGCATTTCGTACAAATGTTAACTGGTTTAATTCCAAAATAATGAGAATTTCTAATCACCTCATGTTAATTAGGCTCCTCTTGTTGTTACCAGAAGGACTATTTTTCATGCAATAACCTTGAAATTAACTTTTGTTTCTTTCTTAATAAATATATTCATTTTGAAACAAATGCCTATGGACCATCAATTACATGAATTCATTCAATTTTAACAAACAATTCTAGTCCTTGATTTTTAATTGCATTTCTTCTTGATATTAATTATTGAATTCAAAAAATACAGTGTTCCTCCGATCATATCTGGTTAGCAAGTTTCCTCTTTTGATTCCAAACACACTTTTTCATACATTGATCATGAAATATAACACATGTGGCTAAACAACCTAGTATATTAATTGAATCAAACAAGTATAAACACCAATAAAAATCCAAATATATTTAAATCCATCGGCCAAAGGTGCCATTCATCATGGTTTGCATTTCGTACAAAAGTTAACTGGTTTAATTCCTAAATAATGAGAATTTCTAATCACCTCATGTTAATTAGGCTCCACTTGTTGTTACCAGGACTATTTTTCATGCAATAACGTTGAAATTAAGATTTGTTTCTTTCTTGATAACTATATTCATTTTGAAAAAAATGCCAGTGGACCATCAATTACGTGAATTCATTCAATTTAACAAACAATTCAATCCTTGATTTTGAATTGCATTTCTTATTGATATTATTTGTGGAATTCAAAATCAGAGAGTTTTTCCCATCATTTCTAGTTAGCAAGTCTCCTCTTTTGATTCCAAACACACTGTTTGGTACATTTATCATGAAATATAACACATGTGGCTAAACAACCTAGTATATTAATTGATTCAAACAAGTATAAACACCAATAAAAATCCAAATCTATTTAAATCTATCGACCAAAGTTGCCATTCATCATGGTTAGCATTTCGTACAAATGTTAACTGGCTTAATTCCTAAATAATGAGAATTTCTATTTACCTCATGCTAATTAGGCTCCTCTTGTTGTTACCAAGACTATTTTTCATGCAATAACCTTGAAATTAACTTTTGTTTCTTTCTTAATAAACTATATTCATTTTGAAAAAAAATGCCCGTGGACCATCAATTACATGAATTCATTCAATTTAACAAACAATTCAGTCCTTGATTTTGAATTGCATTTCTTATTGATATTATTTGTTGAATTCAAAATCAGAGAGTTTTCTAACCCATCATTTCTAGTTAGCAAGTCTCCTTTTTTTGATTCCAAACACACTGTTTGATACATTGATCATGAAATATAACACATGTGGCTAAACAACCTAGTATATTAATTGATTCAAACAAGTATAAACACTAAATAAAAAATCCAAATCTATTTAAATCCATCGGCCAATGGTGCCATTCATCATGGTTTGCATTTCGTACAAATGTTAACTGGTTTAATTCCTAAATAATGCGAATTTCTAATCACCTTATGTTAATTAGGTTCCTCTTGTTGTTACCAGGACTATTTTTCCTGCAATAACCTTGAAATTAACTTTTGTTTCTTTCTTAATAAATATATTCATTTTGAAACAAATGCCTATGGACCATCAATTACATGAATTCATTCAATTTAACAAACAATGGAGGCCTTGATTTTTAATTGCATTTCTTCTTGATATTAATTATTGAATTCAAAAATACAGTGTTCGTCCGATCATATCTGGTTAGCAAGTTTCCTCTTTTGATTCCAAACACACTTTTTCATACATTGATCATGAAATATAGCACATGTGGCTAAACAACCTAGTATATTAATTGAATCAAACAAGTATAAACACCAATAAAAATCCACAAATATTTAAATCCATCGGCCAAAGGTGCCATTCATCATGGTTTGCATTTCGTACAAAAGTTAATTGGTTTAATTCCTAAATAATGAGAATTTCTAATCACCTCATGTTAATTAGGCTCCACTTGTTGTTACCAGGACTATTTTTCATGCAATAACCTTGAAATTAACTTTTGTTTCTTTCTTAATAACTATATTCATTTTCAAAAACAATGCCCGTGGACCATCAATTACATGAATTCATTTAATTTTAACAAACAATGGAGTCCTTGATTTTTAATTGCATTTCTTCTTGATATTAATTATTCAATTCAAAAATACAGTGTTCCTCCGATCATATCTGGTTAGCAAGTTTCCTCTTTTGATTCCAAACACACTTTTTGATACATTGATCATGAAATATAACACATGTGGACTAAACAACCTAGTATATTAATTGATTCAAACAAGTATAAACACCAATAAAAATCCAAATCTATTTAAATCCATCAGCCAAAGGTGCCATTATTCAGGGTTTGCATTTCGTACAAATGTTAACTGGTTTAATTCCAAAATAATGAGAATTTCTAATCACCTCATGTTAATTAGGCTCCTCTTGTTGTTTTACCAGGACTATTTTTCATGCAATAACCTTGAAATTAACTTTTGTTTCTTTCTTAATAAATATATTCATTTTTGAAACAAATGCCTATGGACCATCAATTACATGAATTCATTCAATTTAACAAACAATGGAGGCCTTGATTTTTAATTGCATTTCTTCTTGATATTAATTATTGAATTCAAAAATACAGTGTTCCTCCGATCATATCTGGTTAGCAAGTTTCCTCTTTTGATTCCAAACACACTTTTTCATACATTGATCATGAAATATAGCACATGTGGCTAAACAACCTAGTATATTAATTTGAATCAAACAAGTATAAACACCAATAAAAAATCCACAAATATTTAAATCCATCGGCCAAAGGTGCCATTCATCATGGTTTGCATTTCATACAAAAGTTAATTGGTTTAATTCCTAAATAATGAGAATTTCTAATCACCTCATGTTAATTAGGCTCCACTTGTTGTTACCAGGACTATTTTTTTCATGCAATAACCTTGAAATTAACTTTTGTTTCTTTCTTAATAACTATATTCATTTTACAAAAAAAAATGCCCGTGGACCATCAATTACATGAATTCATTTAATTTGAACAAACAATGGAGTCCTTGATTTTTAATTGCATTTCTTCTTGATATTATTTTTTCAATTCAAAAAATACAGTGTTTCCTCTCTCCGATCATATCTGGTTAGCAAGTTTCCTCTTTTGATTCCAAACACACTTTTTGATACATTGATCATGAAATATAACACATGTGAGCTAAACAACATAGTATATTAATTGATTCAAACAAGTATAAACACCAATAAAAATCCAAATATATTTAAATCCATCGGCCAAAGGTGCCATTCATCATGGTTTGCATTTCGTACAAAAGTTAACTGGTTTAATTCCTAAATAATGAGAATTTCTAATCACCTCATGTTAATTAGGATCCACTTGTTGTTACCAGGACTATTTTTCATGCAATAACGTTGAAATTAAGATTTGTTTCTTTCTTAATAACTATATTCATTTTGAAAAAAATGCCTGTGGACCATCAATTACATGAATTCATTCAATTTAACAATTTTGAATTGCATTCTATCCTTGATTTTGAATTGCATTTCTTTTTGATATTATTTGTTGAATTCAAAAATCAGAGAGTTTTCCTCCCATCATTTTTGGTTAGCAAGTCTCCTCTTTTGATTCCAAACACACTTTTTGGTACATTGATCATGAAATATAACACATTGTGGCTAAACAACCTAGTATATTAATTGATTCAAACAAGTATAAACACCAATAAAAATCCAAATCTATTTAAATCTATCGACCAAAGTTGCCATTCATCATGGTTAGCATTTCCTACAAATGTTAACTGGCTTAATTCCTAAATAATGAGAATTTCTAATTACCTCATGCTAATTAGGCTCCTCTTGTTGTTACCAAGACTATTTTTCATGCAATAACCTTGAAATTAACTTTTGTTTCTTTCTTAATAACTATATTCATTTTGAAAAAAATGCCCGTGGACCATCAATTACATGAATTCATTCAATTTAACAAACAATTCAGTCCTTGATTTTGAATTGCATTTCTTATTGATATTATTTGTTGAATTCAAAATCAGAGAGTTTCTCCCATCATTTCTAGTTAGCAAGTCTCCTCTTTTGATTCCAAACACACTTTTTGATACATTGATCATGAAATATAACACATGTGGCTAAACAACCTAGTATATTAATTGATTCAAACAAGTATAAACACTAATAAAAATCCAAATCTATTTAAATCCATCGGCCAATGGTGCCATTCATCATGGTTTGCATTTCGTACAAATGTTAACTGGTTTAATTCCTAAATAATGCGAATTTCTAATCACCTTATGTTAATTAGGTTCCTCTTGTTGTTACCAGGACTATTTTTCCTGCAATAACCTTGAAATTAACTTTTGTTTCTTTCTTAATAAATATATTCATTTTGAAACAAATGCCTATGGACCATCAATTACATGAATTCATTCAATTTTAACAAACAATGGAGTCCTTGATTTTTAATTGCATTTCTTCTTGATATTAATTATTGAATTCAAAAATACAGTGTTTCTCCGATCATATCTGGTTAGCAAGTTTCCTCTTTTGATTCCAAACACACACTTTTTGATACATTGATCATGAAATATAGCACATGTGGCTAAACAACCTAGTATATTAATTGATTCAAACAAGTATAAACACCAATAAAAATCCAAACAAATATTTAAATCCATCGGCCAAAGGGTTGCCATTCATCTGGTTTTGCATTTTGTACAAATGTTAACTGGTTTAATTTCCTAAATAATGAGAATTTCTAATCACCTCATGTTTAATTAGGCTCCACTTGTTGATACCAGGACTATTTTTCATGCAATAACCTTGAAATTAACTTTTGTTTTCTTTCTTAATAAATATATTCATTTTGAAACAAATGCCGTGGGGACCATCAATTACATGAATTCATTCAATTTAACAAAAAATGGAGGCCTTGATTTTTAATTGCATTTCTTCTTGATATTAATTATTGAATTCAAAAATAGAATGTTGCTCCGATCATTATTCTGGTTAAGCAAGTTTCCTCTTTTGATTCCAAACACACACTTTTTCATACATTGATCATGAAATATAGCACATGTGGCTAAACAACCTAGTATATTAATTGAATCAAACAAGTATAAACACCAATAAAAATCCAAAAATATTTTAAATCCATCGGCCAAAGGTGCCATTCATCATGGTTTGCATTTCGTTACAAAAGTTTAACTGGTTTAATTCCTAAATAATGAGAATTTCTAATCACCTCATGTTAAATTAGGCTCCACTTGTTGTTACCAGGACTATTTTTCATGCAATAACCTTGAAATTAACTTTTGTTTCTTTCTTAATAACTATATTCATTTCAAAAAAAAATGCCCGTGGACCATCAATTACATGAATTCATTTAATTTGAACAAACAATGGAGTCCTTGATTTTTAATTGCATTTCTTCTTGATATTATTTTTTGAATTCAAAAATACAATGTTCCTCCGATCATATCTGGTTAGCAAGTTTCCTCTTTTGATTCCAAACACACTTTTTGATACATTGATCATGAAGTATAACACATGTGGACTAAACAACCTAGTATATTAATTGATTCAAACAAGTATAAACACCAATAAAAATCCAAATCTATTTAAATCCATCAGCCAAAGGTGCCATTATTCAGGGTTTGCATTTCGTACAAATGTTAACTGGTTTAATTCCAAAATAATGAGAATTTCTAATCACCTCATGTTAATTAGGCTCCTCTTGTTGTTACCAGGACTATTTTTCATGCAATAACCTTGAAATTAACTTTTTGTTTCTTTCTTAATAAATATATTCATTTTGAAAAAAAATGCCTATGGACCATCAATTACATGAATTCATTCAATTTAACAAAACAATGGAGGCCTTGATTTTTAATTGCATTTTTCTTCTTGATATTAATTGTTGAATTCAAAAATTACAGTGTTCCTCCATCATATCTGGTTAACAAGTTTCCTCTTTTGATTCCAAACACACACTTTTTCATACATTGATTATGAAATATAGCACATGTAGCTAAACAACCTAGTATATTAATTGATTCAAACAAGTATAAACACCAATAAAAAATCCAAATATATTTAAATCCATCGGCCAAAGGTGCCATTCATCATGGTTTGCATTTCGTACAAAAGTTAACTGGTTTAATTCCTAAATAATGAGAATTTCTAATCACCTCATGTTAATTAGGCTCCACTTGTTGTTACCAGGACTATTTTTCATGCAATAACGTTTGAAATTAAGATTTGTTTCTTTCTTAATAACTATATTAATTTTGAAAAAAATGCCCGTGGACCATCAATTACATGAATTCATTCAAATTTAACAAACAATTCAGTCCTTGATTTTGAATTGCATTTTCTTATTGATATTATTTGTTTGAATTCAAAATCAGGAGAGTTGCTTCCCATCATTTTTGGTTAACAAGCCTACTCTTTTGATTCCAAACACACTTTTTGATACATTGATCATGAAGTATAAACACATGTGGCTAAACAACCTAGTATATATTAATTGATTTCAAACAAGTATAAAACACTAATAAAAATCCAAATCTATTTAAATCCATCGGCCAAAGGTGCCATTCATCAGGGTTTGCATTTCGTACAAATGTTAACTGTTTTAATTCCTAAATAATGAGAATTTCTAATCACCTCATGTTAATTAGGCTCCTCTTGTTGTTACCAGGAAAGGACTTTTTTTTCATGCAATAACCTTGAAATTAACTTTTGTTTCTTTCTTAATAACTATATTCATTTTGAAAAAAATGCCGTGTGGACCATCAATTACATGAATTCATTCAATTTAACAAACAATTCAGTCCTTGATTTTGAATTGCATTTCTTATTGATATTATTTGTTGAATTCAAAATTCAGGAGAGTTTGCTCCCATCATTTTTGGTTAACAAGCCTCCTCTTTTGATTCCAAACACACTTTTTGATACATTGATCATGAAATATAACACATGTGGCTAAACAACCTAGTATATTAATTGATTCAAACAAGTATATAAACACTAATAAAAATCCAAATCTATTTAAATCCATCGGCCAAATGGTGCCATTCATTCATGGTTTGCATTTCGTACAAATGTTTAACTGGTTTAATTCCTAAATAATGAGAATTTCTAATCACCTCATGTTAATTAGGCTCCTCTTGTTGTTACCAGGACTATTTTTCATGCAATAACCTTGAAATTAACTTTTGTTTTTCTTTCTTAATAACTATATTCATTTTGAAAAAAATGCCCGTGGACCATCAATTACATGAATTCATTCAATTTAACAAAACAATTCAGTCCTTGATTTTGAATTGCATTTCTTATTGATATTATTTGTTGAATTCAAAAATAAGAGAGTTGCTCCCATCATTTTTGGTTAACAAGCCTCTTCTTTTGATTCCAAACACACTTTTTGATACATTGATCATGTAAGTATAACACATGTGGCTAAACAACCTAGTATATTAATTGATTCAAACAAGTATAAACACCAATAAAAAATCCAAATCTATTTAAATCCATCGGCCAAAGGTGCCATTCATCATGGTTTGCATTTCGTACAAAATGTTAACTGGTTTTAATTCCTAAATAATGAGAATTTTCTAATCACCTCATGTTAATTAGGCTCCTCTTGTTGTTACCAGGACTATTTTTCATGCAATAACCTTGAAATTAACTTTTGTTTCTTTCTTAATAACTATATTCATTTTGAAAAAAATGCCCCGTGGACCATCAATTACATGAATTCATTCAATTTAACAAACAATTCAGTCCTTGATTTTGAATTGCATTTCTTATTGATATTATTTGTTGAATTCAAAATTAGAGAGTTGCTTCCATCATTTTTGGTTAACAAGCCTCCTCTTTTGATTCCAAACACACTTTTTGATACATTGATCATGAAAGTATAACACATGTGGCTAAACAACCTAGTATATTAATTGATTCAAAACAAGTATAAACACCAATAAAAATCCAAATCTATTTAAATCCATCGGCCAAAGGTGCCATTCATCATGGTTTGCATTTCGTACAAATGTTAACTGGTTTAATTCCTAAAATAATGAGAAATTTCTAATCACCTCATGTTAATTAGGCTCCTCTTGTTGTTACCAGACTATTTTTCATGCAATAACCTTGAAATTAACTTTTGTTTCTTTCTTAATAACTATATTCATTTTGAAAAAAAATGCCCGTGGACCATCAATTACATGAATTCATTCAATTTAACAAAAAATTCAGTCCTTGATTTTGAATTGCATTTCTTATTGATATTATTTGTTGAATTCAAAATTAGAGAGTTGCTCCCATCATTTTTGGTTAACAAGCCTCTTCTTTTGATTCCAAACACACTTTTTGATACATTGATCATGAAATATAACACATGTGGCTAAACAACCTAGTATATTAATTGATTCAAACAAGTATAAACACCAATAAAAAATCCAAATCTATTTAAATCCATCGGCCAAAAGGTGCCATTCATCAGGGTTTGCATTTTCGTACAAATGTTAACTGTTTAATTCCTAAATAATGAGAATTTCTAATCACCTCATGTTAATTAGGCTCCTCTTGTTGTTACCAGGACTATTTTTCATGCAATAACCTTGAAATTAACTTTTGTTTCTTTCTTAATAAACTATATTCATTTTGAAAAAAATGCCCGTGGACCATCAATTACATGAATTCATTCAATTTAACAAACAATTCAGTCCTTGATTTTGAATTGCTTTTCTTATTGATATTATTTGTTGAATTCAAAATTGGAGAGTTGCTCCCATCATTTTTGGTTAACAAGCCTCTTCTTTTGATTCCAAACACACTTTTTGATACATTGATCATGAAGTATATAACACATGTGGCTAAACAACCTAATATATTAAATTATTCGAACAAGTATAAACACGAATAAAAATCCAAATCTATTTAAATCCATCGGCCAAAGGTGCCATTCATCAGGGATTGCATTTCGTACAAAAGTTAACTGGTTTAATTGCTAAATAATGAGAATTTCTAATCACCTCATGTTAATTAGGCTCCTCTTGTTGTTACCAGGACTATTTTTCATGCAATAACCCTTGAAATTAACTTTTATTTCTTTCTTAATAACTATATTCATTTTGAAAAAAATGCCCGTGGACCATCAATTACATGAATTCATTCAATTTAACAAACAATTCAGTCCTTGATTTTGAATTGCATTTCTTATTGATATTATTTGTTGAATTCAAAATTAGAGAGTTGCTCCCATCATCATTTTGGTTAACAAGCTCTCTTCTTTTGATTCCAAACACACTTTTTGATACATTGATCATGAATATATAACACATGTGGCTAAACAACCTAGTATATTAATTGATTCAAACAAGTATAAACACCAATAAAAATCCAAATCTATTTAAAATCCATCGGCCAAAGGTGCCATTCATCTGGGTTTGCATTTCGTACAAATGTTAACTGGTTTAATTCCTAAATAATGAGAATTTCTAATCACCTCATGTTAATTAGGCTCCTCTTGTTGTTACCAGGACTATTTTTCATGCAATAACCTTGAAAATTAACTTTTGTTTTTTCTTAATAATAACTATATTCATTTTGAAAAAAATGCCCGTGGACCATCAATTACATGAATTCATTCAATTTAACAAACAATTCAGTCCTTGATTTTGAATTGCATTTCTTATTGATATTATTTGTTGAATTCAAAATTAGAGAGTTGCTCTCCATCATTTTTGGTTAACAAGCCTCTCTTCTTTTGATTCCAAACACACTTTTTGATACATTGATCATGAAGTATAACACATGTGGCTAAACAACCTAGTATATTAATTGATTCAAACAAGTATAAAACACCAATAAAAATCCAAATCTATTTTTAAATCCATCGGCCAAAGGTGCCATTCATCAGGGTTTTGCATTTCGTACAAATGTTAACTGGTTTAATTCCTAAATAATGAGAATTTCTAATCACCTCATGTTAATTAGGCTCCTCTTGTTGTTACCAGGACTATTTTTTTCATGCAATAACCTTGAAATTAACTTTTTTTTCTTTTTTCTTAATAACTATATTCATTTTGAAAAAAATGCCTGTGGACCATCAATTACATGAATTCATTCAAATTTAACAAACAATTCAGTCCTTGATTTTGAATTGCATTTCTTATTGATATTATTTGTTGAATTCAAAATTAGAGAGAGTTGCTCCCATCATTTTTGGTTAACAAGCCTCTTCTTTTGATTCCAAACACACTTTTTGATACATTGATCATGAAATATAACACATGTGGCTAAACAACCTAGTATATTAATTGATTCAAAACAAGTATAAACACTAATAAAAATCCAAATCCATTTAAATCCATGGCCAAAGGTGCCATTCATCAGGGTTTGCATTTCGTATACAAATGTTAACTGGTTTTTAATTCCTAAATAATGAGAATTTCTAATCACCTCATGTTAATTAGGCTCCTCTTGTTGTTACCAGGACTATTTTTCATGCAATAACCTTGAAAATTAACTTTTGTTTCTTTCTTAATAACTATATTCATTTTGAAAAAAATGCCCGTGGACCATCAATTACATGAATTCATTCAATTTAACAAACAATTCAGTCCTTGATTTTGAATTGCATTTCTTATTGATATTATTTGTTGAATTCAAAATTAGAGAGTTGCTCCCATCATTTTTGGTTAACAAGCCTCTTCTTTTGATTCCAAACACACTTTTTGATACATTGATCATGAAATATAACACATGTGGCTAAAACAACCTAGTATATTAATTGATTCAAACAAGTATAAACACCAATAAAAAATCCAAATCTATTTAAATCCATCGGCCAAAGGTGCCATTCATCATGGGTTTGCATTTCGTACAAATGTTAACTGGTTTAATTCCTAAATAATGAGAATTTCTAATCACCTCATGTTAATTAGGGCTCCTCTTGTTGTTAAAGGACTATTTTTCATGCAATAACCTTGAAATTAACTTTTGTTTTTCTTTCTTAATAACTATATTCATTTTGAAAAAAAAATGCCCGTGGGACCATCAATTACATGAATTCATTCAATTTAACAAACAAATTCAGTCCTTGATTTTGAATTGCATTTTTCTTATTGATATTATTTGTTGAATTCAAAAATTAGAGAGTTGCTCCCATCATTTTTTGGTTAACAAGCTCTCTTCTTTTGATTTCCAAACACACTTTTTGATACATTGATCATGAAATATATAACACATGTGGCTAAACAAAACCTAGTATATTAATTGATTCAAACAAGTAATAAACAACCAATAAAAATCCAAATCTATTTAAATCCATCGGCCAAAGGTGCCATTCATCAGGGGTTTGCATTTCGTACAAATGTTAACTGGTTTAATTCCTAAATAATGAGAATTTCTAATCACCTCATGTTAATTAGGCTCCTCTTGTTGTTACCAGGACTATTTTTCATGCAATAACCTTGAAATTAACTTTTATTTCTTTCTTAATAACTATATTCATTTTGAAAAAAAATGCCCGTGGACCATCAATTACATGAATTCATTCAATTTAACAAACAATTCAGTCCTTGATTTTGAATTGCATTTTCTTATTGATATTATTTTTTGAATTCAAAATTAGAGAGTTGCTCTCCCATCATTTTTGGTTAACAAGCCTCTTCTTTTGATTCCAAACACACTTTTTGATACATTGATCATGAAGTATATAACACATGTGGCTAAACAACCTAGTATATTAATTGATTCAAACAAGTATAAAACACCAATAAAAATCCAAATCTATTTAAATCCATCGGCCAAAGGTGCCATTCATCAGGGGTTTGCATTTCGTACAAATGTTAACTGGTTTTAATTCCTAAATAATGAGAATTTCTAATCACCTCATGTTAATTAGGCTCCTCTTGTTGTTACCAGGACTATTTTTCATGCAATAACCTTGAAATTAACTTTTGTTTCTTTCTTAATAACTATATTCATTTTTGAAAAAAATGCCCGTGGACCATCAATTACATGAATTCATTCAATTTAACACAACAATTCAGTCCTTGATTTTGAATTGCATTTCTTATTGATATTATTTGTTGAATTCAAAATTATAAGAGTTGCTCCCATCATTTTTGGTTAACAAGCCTCTTCTTTTGATTCCAAAACACACTTTTTGATACATTGATCATGAATATATAACACATGTGGCTAAACAACCTAGTATATTAATTGATTCAAACAAGTATAAACACACAAAAAAAAATCCAAATCTATTTAAATCCATCGGCCAAAAGGTGCCATTCATCAGGGTTTGCATTTCGTACAAATGTTAACTGGTTTAATTCCTAAATAATGAGAATTTCTAATCACCTCATGTTAATTAGGCTCCTCTTTGTTGTTACACAGGACTATTTTTCATGCAATAACCTTGAAATTAACTTTTGTTTCTTTCTTAATAACTATATTCATTTTGAAAAAAAATGCCCGTGGAACCATCAATTACATGAATTCATTCAATTTAACAAACAATTCAGTCCTTGATTTTGAATTGCATTTCTTATTGATATTATTTGTTGAATTCAAAATTAAAGAGTTGCTCCCATCATTTTTGGTTAACAAGCCTCTTCTTTTGATTCCAAACACACATTTTTGATACATTGATCATGAAGTATAACACATGTGGCTAAACAACCTAGTATAAATAATTGATTCAAACAAGTATAAAAACACCAATAAAAAATCCAAATCTATTTTAAATCCATCGGCCAAAGGTGCCATTCATCAGGGGTTTGCATTTCGTACAAATGTTAAACTGGTTTAATTCCTAAATAATGAGAATTTCTAATCACCTCATGTTAATTCTAGGCTCCTCTTGTTGTTACCAAGGACTATTTTTCATGCAATAACCTTTGAAATTAACTTTTGTTTCTTTCTTAATAACTATATTCATTTTGAAAAAAAAATGCCCGTGGACCATCAATTACATGAATTCATTCAATTTAACAAACAATTCAGTCCTTGATTTTGAATTGCATTTTCTTATTGATATTATTTGTTGAATTCAAAATTAGAGAGTTGCTCCCATCATTTTTGGTTTAACAAGCCTCTTCTTTTGATTCCAAACACACTTTTTGATACATTGATCATGAAATATAACACATGTGGCCTAAACAAACCTAGTATATTAATTGATTCAAACAAGTATAAACACCAATAAAAAATCCAAATCTATTTAAAATCCATCGGCCAAAGGTGCCATTCATCTGGGTTTGCATTTCGTACAAATGTTTAACTGGTTTAATTCCTAAATAATGAGAAATTTCTAATCACCTAATGTTAATTAGGCTCCTCTTGTTGTTACCAAGGACTATTTTTCATGCAATAACCTTGAAATTAACTTTTGTTTCTTTCTTAATAACTATATTCATTTTGAAAAAAATGCCCGTGGACCATCAATTACATGAATTCATTCAATTTAACAAACAATTCAGTCCTTGATTTTGAATTGCATTTCTTATTGATATTATTTTTGTTGAATTCAAAATTAGAGAGTTGCTCCCATCATTTTTGGTTAACAAGCCTCTTCTTTTGATTCCAAACACACACTTTTTGATACATTGATCATGAAATATAACACATGTGGCTAAAACAACCTAGTATATTAATTGATTCAAACAAGTATAAAAACACCAATAAAAATCCAAATCTATTTAAAATCCATCGGCCAAAAGGTGCCATTCATCAGGGTTTGCATTTCGTACAAATGTTAACTGGTTTAATTCCTAAATAATGAGAATTTCTAATCACCTCATGTTAATTAGGCTCCTCTTGTTGTTACCAGGACTATATTTTTCATGCAATAACCTTGAAAATTAACTTTTGTTTTCTTTTCTTAATAACTATATTCATTTTGAAAAAAATGCCCGTGGACCATCAATTACATGAATTCATTCAATTTAACAAACAATTCAGTCCTTGATTTTGAATTGCATTTTCTTATTGATATTATTTGTTGAATTCAAAATTAGAGAGTTGCTCCCATCATTTTTGGTTAACAAGCCTCACTTCTTTTGATTCCAAACACACTTTTTGATACATTGATCATGAAGTATAACACATGTGGCTAAACAAACCTAGTATATTAATTGATTCAAACAAGTATAAACACCAATAAAAAATCCAAAATCTATTTAAATCCATCGGCCAAAGGTGCCATTCATTCTGGGTTTGCATTTCGTACAAATGTTAACTGGTTTAATTCCTAAATAATGAGAATTTCTAATCACCTCATGTTAATTAGGCTCCTCTTGTTGTTACCAGGACTATTTTTTCATGCAATAAACCTTGAAATTAACTTTTGTTTCTTTCTAATAATAACTATATTCATTTTGAAAAAAATGCCCGTCGACCATCAATTACATGAATTCATTCAATTTAACAAACAATTCAGTCCTTGATTTTGAATTGCATTTCTTATTGATATTATTTGTTGAATTCAAAATTAGAGAGTTGCTCCCATCATTTTTTGGTTAACAAGCCTCTTTCTTTTGATTCCAAACACACTTTTTGATACATTGATCATGAAAATATAACACATGTGGCTAAACAACCTAGTATATTAATTGATTCAAACAAGTATATAAACACCAATAAAAAATCCAAATCTATTTAAATCCATCGGCCAAAGGTGCCATTCATTCTGGGTTTGCATTTCGTACAAATGTTAACTGGTTTAATTCCTAAATAATGAGAATTTCTAATCACCTCATGTTAATTAGGCTCCTCTTGTTGTTACCAGGACTATTTTTCATGCATAATAACCTTTGAAATTAACTTTTGTTTCTTTCTTAATAACTATATTCATTTTGAAAAAAATGCCCGTGGGACCATCAATTACATGAATTCATTCAATTTAACAAACAATTCAGTCCTTGATTTTGAATTGCATTTCTTATTGATATTATTTGTTGAATTCAAAAATTAGAGAGTTGCTCCCATCATTTTTGGTTAACAAGCCTCTTCTTTTTGATTCCAAACACACTTTTTGATACATTGATCATGAAGTATAACACATGTGGCTAAACAACCTAGTATATTAATTGATTCAAACAAGTATAAACACCAATAAAAATCCAAATCTATTTAAATCCCATCGGCCAAAGGTGCCATTCATCAGGGATTGCATTTCGTACAAATGTTAACTGGTTTAATTCCTAAATAATGAGAATTTCTAATCACCTCATGTTAATTAGGCTCCTCTTGTTGTTACCAGGACTATTTTTCATGCAATAACCTTGAAAATTAACTTTTGTTTTCTTTCTTAATAACTATATTCATTTTGAAAAAAAAATGCCCGTGGACCATCAATTACATGAATTCATTCAATTTAACAAACAATTCAGTCCTTGATTTTGAATTGCATTTCTTATTGATATTATTTGTTGAATTCAAAATTTTAGAGAGTTGCTCCCATCATTTTTTTGGTTAACAAGCCTCTTCTTTTGATTCCAAAACACACTTTTTGATACATTGATCATGAAATATAACACATGTGGCTAAACAACCTAGTATATTAATTGATTCAAACAAGTATAAACACCAATAAAAATCCAAATCTATTTTAAATCCATCGGCCAAAAGGTGCCATTCATCTGGGTTTTGCATTTCGTACAAATGTTAACTGGTTTAATTCCTAAATAATGAGAATTTCTAATCACCTCATGTTAATTCAGGCTCCTCTTGTTGTTACCAGGACTATTTTTCATGCAATAACCTTGAAATTAACTTTATTTTCTTTCTTAATAACTATATTCATTTTGAAAAAAATGCCCGTGGACCATCAAATTACATGAATTCATTCAATTTAACAAACAATTCAGTCCTTGATTTTGAATTGCATTTCTTATTGATATTATTTGTTTGAATTCAAAATTAGAGAGTTGCTCCCATCATTTTTGGTTAACAAGCCTCTTCTTTTGATTCCAAACACACTTTTTGATACATTGATCATGAAATATACACACATGTGGCTAAACAACCTAGTATATTAATTGATTCAAACAAGTATAAACACCAATAAAAATCCAAATCTATTTAAATCCATCGGCCAAAAGGTGCCATTTCATCTGGGTTTGCATTTCGTACAAATGTTAACTGGTTTTAATTCCTAAATAATGAGAATTTCTAATCACACCTCATGTTAATTAGGCTCCTCTTGTTGTTACCCAGGACTATTTTTCATGCAATAACCTTGAAATTAACTTTTGTTTCTTTCTTAATAACTATATTCATTTTGAAAAAAATGCCCTGTCGGACCATCAATTACATGAATTCATTCAATTTAACAAACAATTCAGTCCTTGATTTTGAATTGCATTTCTTATTGATATTATTTGTTGAGAATTCAAAATTAGAGAGTTGCTCCCATCATTTTTGGTTAACAAGCCTCTTCTTTTGATTCCAAACACACTTTTTGATACATTTGATCATGAAATATATAACACATGTGGCTAAACAACCCTAGTATATTAATTGATTCAAACAAGTATAAACCACTCAATAAAAATCTCCAAATCTATTTAAATCCAATCGGCCAAAAGGTGCCATTTTATTCTGGTTTGCATTTCGTACAAATGTTTAAACAGTCGTTTTAATTCCTAAATAATGAGAATTTTCTAAT
>JBAPLH010002387.1:0-13350 GCA_037897445.1 Ceriops zippeliana
ATAGGAGGAGCCTAATTCACTTGAAGTGATTAGAATGTCTCATGATTTGGGAATTAAACTAGTTCACATATGTAAGAAATGCAAACCATGATGACTGACTCCTTTGGTTGATGGATTTAAATAGATTTAATGTTTTAATGCTCTTTATACTTGTTTGATTCTATTAATATACTAGGTTGTTTAGCCACATGTGTTAATTTCATGATCAATGTGTCAAAAACTGTGTTTGGTGTAAAAACCGGAGCCTCGCTAATGACAAATGATGGGAGGCAATATCTAATTTTGAATTCAACAATTAATATCAAAATGAAATGAAATTTAAGATCAAGGACTCCATTGTTTGTTAAATTGAATGAATTCATGATATAGATGGTCCATGGGTATTTATTTCCTAACGAATATAGTCATTAAGGATGAAGCAAAATTTAATTTCAAGGTTATTGCATGACAAATAGTCCTGGTAACAATAGGAGGAGCCTAATTCACTTGAAGTGATTAGAATGTCTCATGATTTGGGAATTAAACTAGTTCACATATGTAAGAAATGCAAACCATGATGACTGACTCCTTTGGTTGATGGATTTAAATAGATTTAATGTTTTAATGCTCTTTATACTTGTTTGATTCTATTAATATACTAGGTTGTTTAGCCACATGTGTTAATTTCATGATCAATGTGTCAAAAACTGTGTTTGGTGTAAAAACCGGAGCCTCGCTAATGACAAATGATGGGAGGCAATATCTAATTTTGAATTCAACAATTAATATCAATAAGAAATGAAATTTAAGATCTAGGACTCCATTGTTTGTTAAATTGAAAAAATTCATGATATAGATGGTCCATGGGTATTTTTTCATAACGAATATAGTCATTAAGGATGAAGCAAAATTTAATTTCAAGGTTATTGCCTGAAACATAGTCCTGGTAACAATAAGAGGAGCCTAATTCACATGAGGTGATTAGAATGTCTCATGATTTAGGAATTAAACTAGTTCACATATGTAAGAAATGCAAACCATGATGACTGACTCCTTTGGTTGATTGGATTTAAATAGATTTAGTGTTTTAATGCTCTTTATACTTGTTTGATTCTATTAATATACTAGGTTGTTTAGCCACATGTGTTAATTTCATGATCAATGTGTCAAAAAAGTGTGTTTGGTGTAAAAACCGGAGCCTCGCTAATGACAAATGATGGGAGGCAATATCTAATTTTGAATTCAACAATTAATATCAATAAGAAATGAAATTTAAGATCTAGGACTCCATTGTTTGTTAAATTGAATGAATTCATGATATAGATGGTCCATGGGTATTTTTTTCCTAACGAATATAGTCATTAAGGATGAAGCAAAATTTAATTTCAAGGTTATTGCATGAAATATAGTCCTGGTAACAATAATAGAGGAGCCTAATTCACATGAGGTGATTAGAATGTCTCATGATTTAGGAATTAAACCAGTTCACATATGTAAGAAATGCAAACCATGATGACTGACTCCTTTGGTTGATGGATTTAAATAAATTTAGTGTTTTAATGCTCTTTATACTTGTTTGATTCTATTAATATACTAGGTTGTTTAGCCACATGTGTTAATTTCATGATCAATGTGTCAAAAAAGTGTGTTTGGTGTCAAAAAACCGGAGCCTCGCTAATGACAAATGATGGGAGGCAATATCTAATTTTGAATTCAACAATTAATATCAAAAGAAATGAAATTTAAGATCTAGGACTCCATTGTTTGTTAAATTGAATGAATTCATGATATAGATGGTCCATGGGTATTTATTTCCTAACGAATATAGTCATTAAGGATGAAGCAAAATTTAATTTCAAGGTTATTGCATGAAATATAGTCCTGGTAACAATAGGAGGAGCCTAATTCACATGAGGTGATTAGAATGTCTCATGATTTAGGAATTAAACTAGTTCACATATGTAAGAAATGCAAACCATGATGACTGACTCCTTTGGTTGATGGATTTAAATAGATTTAATGTTTTAATGCTCTTTATACTTGTTTGATTCTATTAATATACTAGGTTGTTTAGCCACATGTGTTAATTTCATGATCAATGTGTCAAAAACTGTGTTTGGTGTAAAAACCGGAGCCTCGCTAATGACAAATGATGGGAGGCAATATCTAATTTTGAATTCAACAATTAATATCAAAAATGAAATGAAATTTAAGATCAAGGACTCCATTGTTTGTTAAATTGAATGAATTCATGATATAGATGGTCCATGGGTATTTTTTCCTAACGAATATAGTCATTAAGGATGAAGCAAAAATTTAATTTCAAGGTTATTGCATGAAAAATAGTCCTGGTAACAATAAGAGGAGCCTAATTCACTTGAAGTGATTAGAATGTCTCATGATTTGGGAATTAAACTAGTTCACATATGTAAGAAATGCAAACCATGATGACTGACTCCTTTGGTTGATGGATTTAAATAGATTTAATGTTTTAATGCTCTTTATACTTGTTTGATTCTATTAATATACTAGGTTGTTTAGCCACATGTGTTAATTTCATGATCAATGTGTCAAAAAGTGTGTTTGGTGTAAAAACCGGAGCCTCGCTAATGACAAAAATGATGGGAGGCAATATCTAATTTTGAATTCAAACAATTAATATCAAAATGAAATGAAATTTAAGATCAAGGACTCCATTGTTTGTTAAATTGAATGAATTCATGATATAGATGGTCCATGGGTATTTTTTTTTCCTAACGAATATAGTCATTAAGGATGAAGCAAAATTTAATTTCAAGGTTATTGCATGAAAAATAGTCCTGGTAACAATAGGAGGAGCCTAATTCACATGAGGTGATTAGAATTCTCATGATTTAGGAATTAAACTAGTTCACATATGTAAGAAATGCAAACCATGATGATGACTGACTCCTTTGGTTGATGGATTTAAATAGATTTAATGTTTTAATGCTCTTTATACTTACTTGTTTGATTCTATTAATATACTAGGTTGTTTAGCCACATGTGTTAATTTCATGATCAATGTGTCAAAAACTGTGTTTTGGTGTAAAAAAGAGGAGCCTTGCTAATGACAAATGATGGGAGGCAATATCTAATTTTGAATTCAACAATTAATATCAAAATGAAATGAAATTTAAGATCAAGGACTCCATTGTTTGTTAAATTGAATGATGAATTCATGATATAGATGGTCCATGGGTATTTATTTCCTAACGAATATAGTCATTAAGGATGAAGCAAAATTTAATTTCAAGGTTATTGCATGACAAATAGTCCTGGTAACAATAGGAGGAGCCTAATTCACTTGAAGTGATTAGAATGTCTCATGATTTGGGAATTAAACTAGTTCACATATGTAAGAAATGCAAACCATGATGACTGACTCCTTTGGTTGATGGATTTAAATAGATTTAATGTTTTAATGCTCTTTATACTTGTTTGATTCTATTAATATACTAGGTTGTTTAGCCACATGTGTTAATTTCATGATCAATGTGTCAAAAACTGTGTTTGGTGTAAAAACCGGAGCCTCGCTAATGACAAATGATGGGAGGCAATATCTAATTTTGAATTCAACAATTAATATCAATAAAAAATGAAATTTAAGATCTAGGACTCCATTGTTTGTTGAATTGAAAGAATTCATGATATAGATGGTCCATGGGCATTTTTTTCATAAAGAATATACTCATTAAGGTTGAGGCAAAATTTAATTTCAGGGTTTTTGCCGGAAACATAGTCCTGGTAACAATAAGAGGAGCCTAATTCACATGAGGTGATTAGAATGTCTCATGATTTAGGAATTAAACCAGTTCACATATGTAAGAAATGCAAACCATGATGACTGACTCATTTGGTTGATTGATTTAAATAAATTTAGTGTTTTAATGCTCTTTATACTTGTTTGATTCTATTAATATACTAGGTTGTTTAGCCACATGTGTGTCAATTTCATGATCAATGTGTAAAAAAATGTGTGTGTTTTGTGTAAAAAACCGGAGCCTCGCTAATGACAAATGATGTGAGGCAATATCTAATTTTGAATTCAACAATTAATATCAATAAGAAATGAAATTTAAGATCTAGGACTCCATTGTTTGTTAAATTGAAAAAATTCATGATATAGATGGTCCATGGGTATTTATTTCCTAACGAAATATAGTCATTAAGGATGAAGCAAAATTTAATTTCAAGGTTATTGCATGAAATATAGTCCTGGTAACAATAGGAGGAGCCTAATTCACATGAGGTGATTAGAATGTCTCATGATTTAGGAATTAAACCAGTTCACATATGTAAGAAATGCAAACCATGATGACTGACTCCTTTGGTTGACGGATTTAAATATATTTAGGGTTTTAATGCTCTTTATACTTGTTTGATTCTATTAATGTACTAGGTTGGTTAGCCACATGCGTTAATTTCATGATCAATGTGTCAAAAAGTGTGTTTGGGGTCAAAAGAGGAGCCTTGCTAATGACAAATGATGGGAGGCAATATCTAATTTTGAATTCAACAATTAATATCAAAATGAAATGAAATTTAAGATCAAGGACTCCATTGTTTGTTAAATTGAATGAATTCATGATATAGATGGTCCATGGGTATTTATTTCCTAACGAATATAGTCATTAAGGATGAAGCAAAATTTAATTTCAAGGTTATTGCATGACAAATAGTCCTGGTAACAATAGGAGGAGCCTAATTCACTTGAAGTGATTAGAATGTCTCATGATTTGGGAATTAAACTAGTTCACATATGTAAGAAATGCAAACCATGATGACTGACTCCTTTGGTTGATGGATTTAAATAGATTTAATGTTTTAATGCTCTTTATACTTGTTTGATTCTATTAATATACTAGGTTGTTTAGCCACATGTGTTAATTTCATGATCAATGTGTCAAAAAACTGTGTTTGGTGTAAAAAAACCGGAGCCTCGCTAATGACAAATGATGGGAGGCAATATCTAATTTTGAATTCAACAATTAATATCAAAAATGAAATGAAATTTAAGATCAAGGACTCCATTGTTTGTTAAATTGAATGAATTCATGATATAGATGGTCCATGGGTATTTATTTCCTAACGAATATAGTCATTAAGGATGAAGCAAAATTTAATTTCAAGGTTATTGCATGACAAATAGTCCTGGTAACAATAGGAGGAGCCTAATTCACTTGAAGTGATTAGAATGTCTCATGATTTGGGAATTAAACTAGTTCACATATGTAAGAAATGCAAACCATGATGACTGACTCCTTTGGTTGATGGATTTAAATAGATTTAATGTTTTAATGCTCTTTATACTTGTTTGATTCTATTAATATACTAGGTTGTTTAGCCACATGTGTTTAATTTCATGATCAATGTGTCAAAAAAACTGTGTTTGGTGTAAAAAAAACCGGAGCCTCGCTAATGACAAATGATGGGAGGCAATATCTAATTTTGAATTCAACAATTAATATCAAAAAAAAAATGAAATTTAAGATCAAGGACTCCATTGTTTGTTAAATTGAATGAATTCATGATATAGATGGTCCATGGGTATTTATTTCCTAACGAATATAGTCATTAAGGATGAAGCAAAATTTAATTTCAAGGTTATTGCATGACAAATAGTCCTGGTAACAATAGGAGGAGCCTAATTCACATGAAGTGATTAGAATGTCTCATGATTTGGGAATTAAACTAGTTCACATATGTAAGAAATGCAAACCATGATGACTGACTCCTTTGGTTGATGGATTTAAATAAATTTATGTTTTAATGCTCTTTATACTTGTTTGATTCTATTAATATACTAGGTTGTTTAGCCACATGTGTTAATTTCATGATCAATGTGTCAAAAAATGTGTGTTTGTGTAAAAAACCGGAGCCTCGCTAATGACACAAATGATGGGAGGCAATATCTAATTTTGAATTCAACAATTAATATCAAAAAAAAATGAAATTTAAGATCTAGGACTCCATTGTTTGTTAAATTGAAATGAATTCATGATATAGATGGTCCATGGGTATTTTTTTCCTAAAGAATATAGTCATTAAGGATGAAGCAAAATTTAATTTCAAGGTTATTGCATGAAAAATAGTCCTGGTAACAAATAAGAGGAGCCTAATTCACATGAGGTGATTAGAATGTCTCATGATTTAGGAATTAAACTAGTTCACATATGTAAGAAATGCAAACCATGATGACTGACTCCTTTGGTTGATGGATTTAAAATAAATTTTTAGTGTTTTAATGCTCTTTTATACTTGTTTGATTCTATTAATATACTAGGTTGTTTAGCCACATGTGTTAATTTCATGATCAATGTGTCAAAAAAAGTGTGTTTGGTGTAAAAAAGAGGAGCCTCGCTAATGACAAATGATGGGAGGCAATATCTAATTTTGAATTCAACAATTAATATCAAAATGAAATGAAATTTAAGATCAAGGACTCCATTGTTTGTTAAATTGAATGAATTCATGATATAGATGGTCCATGGGTATTTTTTTCCTAACGAATATAGTCATTAAGGATGAAGCAAAATTTAATTTCAAGGTTATTGCATGAAAAATAGTCCTGGTAACAATAGGAGGAGCCTAATTCACTTGAGGTGATTAGAATGTCTCATGATTTGGGAATTAAACTAGTTCACATATGTAAGAAATGCAAACCATGATGACTGACTCCTTTGGTTGATGGATTTAAATAGATTTAATGTTTTAATGCTCTTTATACTTGTTTGATTCTATTAATATACTAGGTTGTTTAGCCACATGTGTTAATTTCATGATCAATGTGTCAAAAAAAACTGTGTGTTTGGTGTAAAAAACCGGAGCCTCGCTAATGACAAATGATGGGAGGCAATATCTAATTTTGAATTCAACAATTAATATCAAAAAAAAATGAAATTTAAGATCAAGGACTCCATTGTTTGTTAAATTGAAAGAATTCATGATATAGATGGTCCATGGGTATTTTTTTCATAAAGAATATACTCATTAAGGTTGAGCAAAATTTAATTTCAAGGTTATTGCATGAAAAATATAGTCCTGGTAACAATAAGAGGAGCCTAATTCACATGAGGTGATTAGAATGTCTCATGATTTAGGAATTAAACTAGTTCACATATGTAAGAAATGCAAACCATGATGACTGACTCCTTTGGTTGATGGATTTAAATAAATTTAATGTTTTTTAATGCTCTTTATACTTGTTTGATTCTATTAATATACTAGGTTGTTTAGCCACATGTGTTAATTTCATGATCAATGTGTCAAAAAGTGTGTGTTTGGTGTAAAAACCGGAGCCTCGCTAATGACAAATGATGGGAGGCAATATAATCTAATTTTGAATTCAACAATTAATATCAAAAAGAAATGAAATTTAAGATCTAGGACTCCCATTGTTTGTTAAATTGAAATGAATTCATGATATAGATGGTCCATGGGTATTTTTTCCTAACGAATATAGTCATTAAGGATGTTGAAGCAAAATTTAATTTCAAGGTTATTGCATGAAACATAGTCCTGGTAACAATAGGAGGAGCCTAATTCACATGAGGTGATTAGAATGTCTCATGATTTAGGAATTAAACAGTTCACATATGTAAGAAATGCAAACCATGATGACTGACTCCTTTGGTTGACGGATTTAAATATATTTAGGGTTTTAATGCTCTTTATACTTGTTTGATTCTATTAATATACTAGGTTGTTTAGCCACATGTGTTAATTTCATGATCAATGTGTCAAAAAAGTGTGTTTGGGGTAAAAAAAGAGGAGCCTTGCTAATGACAAATGATGGGAGGCAATATCTAATTTTGAATTCAACAATAATATATCAAAAATGAAATGAAATTTAAGATCAAGGACTCCATTGTTTGTTAAATTGAATGAATTCATGATATAGATGGTCCATGGGTATTTATTTCCTAACGAATATAGTCATTAAGGATGAAGCAAAATTTAATTTCAAGGTTATTGCATGAAAAATAGTCCTGGTAACAATAGGAGGAGCCTAATTCACTTGAAGTGATTAGAATGTCTCATGATTTGGGAATTAAACTAGTTCACATATGTAAGAAATGCAAACCATGATGACTGACTCCTTTGGTTGATGGATTTAAATAGATTTAATGTTTTAATGCTCTTTATACTTGTTTGATTCTATTAATATACTAGGTTGTTTAGCCACATGTGTTAATTTCATGATCAATGTGTGTCAAAACTGTGTGTTTGGTGTAAAAAACCGGAGCCTCGCTAATGACAAATGATGGGAGGCAATATCTAATTTTGAATTCAACAATTAATATCAAAATGAAATGAAATTTAAGATCTAGGACTCCATTGTTTGTTAAATTGAATGAATTCATGATATAGATGGTCCATGGGCATTTTTTTCCTAAAGAATATAGTCATTAAGGATGAAGCAAAAATTTAATTTCAAGGTTATTGCATGGAAAATAGTCCTGGTAACAATAAGGAGGAGCCTAATTCACATGAGGTGATTAGAATGTCTCATGATTTGGGAATTAAACTAGTTCACATATGTAAGAAATGCAAACCATGATGACTGACTCCTTTGGTTGATTGGATTTAAATAAATTTAATGTTTTAATGCTCTTTATACTTGTTTTGATTCTATTAATATACTAGGTTGTTTAGCCACATGTGTTAATTTCATGATCAATGTGTCAAATTGTGTGTGTTTGGTGTAAAAACCGGAGCCTCGCTAATGACAAATGATGGGAGGCAATATCTAATTTTGAATTCAACAATTAATATCAATAAGAAATGAAATTTAAGATCTAGGACTCCATTGTTTGTTAAATTGAAAAAATTCATGATATAGATGGTCCATGGGTATTTATTTCCTAACGAATATAGTCATTAAGGATGAAGCAAAATTTAATTTCAAGGTTATTGCATGAAATATAGTCCTGGTAACAATAGGAGGAGCCTAATTCACATGAGGTGATTAGAATGTCTCATGATTTAGGAATTAAACCAGTTCACATATGTAAGAAATGCAAACCATGATGACTGACTCCTTTGGTTGACGGATTTAAATATATTTAGGGTTTTAATGCTCTTTATACTTGTTTGATTCTATTAATGTACTAGGTTGGTTAGCCACATGCGTTAATTTCATGATCAATGTGTCAAAAAGTGTGTTTGGGTGTAAAAAGAGGAGCCTTGCTAATGACAAATGATGGGAGGCAATATCTAATTTTGAATTCAACAATTAATATCAAAATGAAATGAAATTTAAGATCAAGGACTCCATTGTTTGTTAAATTGAATGAATTCATGATATAGATGGTCCATGGGGTATTTATTTCCTAACGAATATAGTCATTAAGGATGAAGCAAAAATTTAATTTCAAGGTTATTGCATGACAAATAGTCCTGGTAACAATAGGAGGAGCCTAATTCACTTGAAGTGATTAGAATGTCTCATGATTTGGGAATTAAACTAGTTCACATATGTAAGAAATGCAAACCATGATGACTGACTCCTTTGGTTGATGGATTTAAATAGATTTAATGTTTTAATGCTCTTTATACTTGTTTGATTCTATTAATATACTAGGTTGTTTAGCCACATGTGTTAATTTCATGATCAATGTGTCAAAAACTGTGTTTGGTGTAAAAACCGGAGCCTCGCTAATGACAAATGATGGGAGGCAATATCTAATTTTGAATTCAACAATTAATATCAATAAAAAATGAAATTTAAGATCTAGGACTCCATTGTTTGTTGAATTGAAAGAATTCATGATATAGATGGTCCATGGGCATTTTTTTCATAAAGAATATACTCATTAAGGTTGAGGCAAAATTTAATTTCAGGGTTTTTGCCGGAAACATAGTCCTGGTAACAATAAGAGGAGCCTAATTCACATGAGGTGATTAGAATGTCTCATGATTTAGGAATTAAACCAGTTCACATATGTAAGAAATGCAAACCATGATGACTGACTCATTTGGTTGATTGATTTAAATAAATTTAGTGTTTTAATGCTCTTTATACTTGTTTGATTCTATTAATATACTAGGTTGTTTAGCCACATGTGTCAATTTCATGATCAATGTGTTAAAAACAGTGTTTGGTGTAAAAACCGGAGCCTCGCTAATGACAAATGATGTGAGGCAATATCTAATTTTGAATTCAACAATTAATATCAATAAGAAATGAAATTTAAGATCTAGGACTCCATTGTTTGTTAAATTGAAAAAATTCATGATATAGATGGTCCATGGGTATTTATTTCCTAACGAATATAGTCATTAAGGATGAAGCAAAATTTAATTTCAAGGTTATTGCATGAAATATAGTCCTGGTAACAATAGGAGGAGCCTAATTCACATGAGGTGATTAGAATGTCTCATGATTTAGGAATTAAACCAGTTCACATATGTAAGAAATGCAAACCATGATGACTGACTCCTTTGGTTGACGGATTTAAATATATTTAGGGTTTTAATGCTCTTTATACTTGTTTGATTCTATTAATGTACTAGGTTGGTTAGCCACATGCGTTAATTTCATGATCAATGTGTCAAAAAGTGTGTTTGGGGTCAAAAGAGGAGCCTTGCTAATGACAAATGATGGGAGGCAATATCTAATTTTGAATTCAACAATTAATATCAAAATGAAATGAAATTTAAGATCAAGGACTCCATTGTTTGTTAAATTGAATGAATTCATGATATAGATGGTCCATGGGTATTTATTTCCTAACGAATATAGTCATTAAGGATGAAGCAAAATTTAATTTCAAGGTTATTGCATGACAAATAGTCCTGGTAACAATAGGAGGAGCCTAATTCACTTGAAGTGATTAGAATGTCTCATGATTTGGGAATTAAACTAGTTCACATATGTAAGAAATGCAAACCATGATGACTGACTCCTTTGGTTGATGGATTTAAATAGATTTAATGTGTTTTAATGCTCTTTATACTTGTTTGATTCTATTAATATACTAGGTTGTTTAGCCACATGTGTTAATTTCATGATCAATGTGTCAAAAACTGTGTTTGGTGTAAAAACCGGAGCCTCGCTAATGACAAATGATGGGAGGCAATATCTAATTTTGAATTCAACAATTAATATCAAAATGAAATGAAATTTAAGATCAAGGACTCCATTGTTTGTTAAATTGAATGAATTCATGATATAGATGGTCCATGGGTATTTATTTCCTAACGAATATAGTCATTAAGGATGAAGCAAAATTTAATTTCAAGGTTATTGCATGAAAAATAGTCCTGGTAACAATAGGAGGAGCCTAATTCACATGAAGTGATTAGAATGTCTCATGATTTGGGAATTAAACTAGTTCACATATGTAAGAAATGCAAACCATGATGACTGACTCCTTTGGTTGATGGATTTAAATAGATTTAATGTTTTAATGCTCTTTATACTTGTTTGATTCTATTAATATACTAGGTTGTTTAGCCACATGTGTTAATTTCATGATCAATGTGTCAAAAACTGTGTGTTTGGTGTAAAAACCGGAGCCTCGCTAATGACAAATGATGGGAGGCAATATCTAATTTTGAATTCAACAATTAATATCAAAATGAAATGAAATTTAAGATCAAGGACTCCATTGTTTGTTAAATTGAATGAATTCATGATATAGATGGTCCATGGGTATTTATTTCCTAACGAATATAGTCATTAAGGATGAAGCAAAATTTAATTTCAAGGTTATTGCATGAAAATAGTCCTGGTAACAATAGGAGGAGCCTAATTCACATGAGGTGATTAGAATGTCTCATGATTTAGGAATTAAAAACCAGTTCACATATGTAAGAAATGCAAACCATGATGACTGACTCCTTTGGTTGATGGATTTAAATAGATTTAGTGTTTTAATGCTCTTTATACTTGTTTGATTCTATTAATATACTAGGTTGTTTAGCCACATGTGTTAATTTCATGATCAATGTGTCAAAAGTGTGTGTTTGGTGTAAAAACCGGAGCCTCGCTAATGACAAATGATGGGAGGCAATATCTAATTTTGAATTCAACAATTAATATCAAAAATGAAATGAAATTTAAGATCTAGGACTCCATTGTTTGTTAAATTGAAATGAATTCATGATATAGATGGTCCATGGGTATTTTTTTCCTAAAGAATATAGTCATTAAGGATGAAGCAAAATTTAATTTCAAGGTTATTGCCTGAAACATAGTCCTGGTAACAATAAGAGGAGCCTAATTCACATGAGGTGATTAGAATGTCTCATGATTTAGGAATTAAACTAGTTCACATATGTAAGAAATGCAAACCATGATGACTGACTCCTTTGGTTGATGGATTTAAATAGATTTAATGTTTTAATGCTCTTTATACTTGTTTGATTCTATTAATATACTAGGTTGTTTAGCCACATGTGTTAATTTCATGATCAATGTGTCAAAAACTGTGTTTGGTGTAAAAACCGGAGCCTCGCTAATGACAAATGATGGGAGGCAATATCTAATTTTGAATTCAACAATTAATATCAAAATGAAATGAAATTTAAGATCAAGGACTCCATTGTTTGTTAAATTGAATGAATTCATGATATAGATGGTCCATGGGTATTTATTTCCTAACGAATATAGTCATTAAGGATGAAGCAAAATTTAATTTCAAGGTTATTGCATGAAATATAGTCCTGGTAACAATAGGAGGAGCCTAATTCACATGAAGTGATTAGAATGTCTCATGATTTGGGAATTAAACTAGTTCACATATGTAAGAAATGCAAACCATGATGACTGACTCCTTTGGTTGATGGATTTAAATATATTTAGGTGTTTTAATGCTCTTTATACTTGTTTGATTCTATTAATATACTAGGTTGTTTAGCCACATGTGTTAATTTCATGATCAATGTGTCAAAAAAAGTGTGTTTGGTGTAAAAACCGGAGCCTCGCTAATGACAAATGATGGGAGGCAATATCTAATTTTGAATTCAACAATTAATATCAAAATGAAATGAAATTTAAGATCAAGGACTCCATTGTTTGTTAAATTGAATGAATTCATGATATAGATGGTCCATGGGTATTTATTTCCTAACGAATATAGTCATTAAGGATGAAGCAAAATTTAATTTCAAGGTTATTGCATGACAAATAGTCCTGGTAACAATAGGAGGAGCCTAATTCACTTGAAGTGATTAGAATGTCTCATGATTTGGGAATTAAACTAGTTCACATATTGATTCTATTAATATACTAGGTTGTTTAGCCACATGTGTTAATTTCATGATCAATGTGTCAAAAAACTGCTAATGACAAATGATGGGAGGCAATATCTAATTTTGAATTCAACAATTAATATCAAAATGAAA
>JBAPLH010002388.1:0-31125 GCA_037897445.1 Ceriops zippeliana
TTTAAATAGATTTGAGGTTTTTATTGATGTTTTATACATGTTTGATTCAATTAATATACTAGGTTGTGTAGCCACATGTGTTATATTTCATGCTCAATGTATGAAAAAGTGTGTTTGGAATCAAGAAGAGAAAACTTGCTAACCAAAAATGATGCGAGGAACTCTCTATTTTTGAATTCAACAATTAATATCTATAAGAAATGCAATTCAAAATCAAGGACTCCATTGTTTGTTAAATTGAATGAATTCATCTTATAGATGGTCCATGGGCATTCTTTTCATAATGAATATAGTTATTAAGAAAGAATCAAAAGTTAATTTCAAGGCTATTGCATGAAAAATAGTCCGGGTAACAACAAGAGGAGCCTAATTAACATGAGGTGATTAGAAATTCTCATTGTCTAGGAATTAAACCAGTTAACTTTTGTGCGAAATGCAAACCGTGATGAATGTCACCATTGGCTGATGGATTTAAATAGATTTGGATTTTTATTGGTGTTTATGCTTGTTTGACTCAATTCTTATACTAGTTTGTTTAACCACATGTGTTATATTTCCTAATCAATGTATCAAAAAGTGGCTTTGGAATCAAGAAAGGAGCCTTGTTAACCGAAAATGATGTGAGGAACTCTCTATTTTTGAATTCAACAATTAATATCAATAAGAAATGCAATTCAAAATCAACGACTCCATTGTTTGTTAAATTGAATGAATTCATGTAATTGATGGTCCACGTGCATATTTTTCATAATGAATATAGTTATTAGGAAAGAAACAAAAGTTAATTTCAAGGTTATTGCATGAAAAATAGTCCTGGTAACAACAAGAGGAGCCTAATTAATACGAGGTGATTAGAAATTCTCATTATTTAGGAATTAAACCAGTTAACATTTGTACGAAGTGCAAACCATGAAGAATGGCACCTTTAGATGATGGATTTAAATAGATTTGAAGTTTTATTGATGTTTTATACATGTTTGATTCAATTAATATACTGGGTTGTTTAGCCACATGTGTTATATTTCCTGCTCAATGTATCAAAAAGTGTGTTTGGAATCAAAAGAGGAAACTTGCTAACCAAAAATGATGCGAGGAACTCTCTATTTTTGAATTCAACAATTAATATCTATAAGAAATGCAATTCAAAATCAAGGACTCCATTGTTTGTTAAATTGAATGAATTCATCTTATAGATGGTCCATGGGCATTCTTTTCATAATTAATATAGTTATTAAGAAAGAATCAAAAGTTAATTTCAAGGCTATTGCATGAAAAATAGTCCGGGTAACAACAAGAGGAGCCTAATTAACATGAGGTGATTAGAAATTCTCATTGTCTAGGAATTAAACCAGTTAACTTTTGTGCGAAATGCAAATCGTGATGAATGTCACCATTGGCTGATGGATTTAAATAGATTTGGATTTTTATTGGTGTTTATGCTTGTTTCACTCAATTCTTATACTAGTTTGTTTAACCACATGTGTTATATTTCCTAATCAATGTATCAAAAAGTGGCTTTGGAATCAAGAGAGGAGCCTTGTTAATCGAAAATGATGTGAGGAACTCTCTATTTTTGAATTCAACAATTAATATCAATAAGAAATGCAATTCAAAATCAACGACTCCATTGTTTGTTAAATTGAATGAATTCATGTAATTGATGGTCCACGTGCATATTTTTCATAATGAATATAGTTATTAGGAAAGAAACAAAAGTTAATTTCAAGGTTATTGCATGAAAAATAGTCCTGGTAACAACAAGAGGAGCCTAATTAATACGAGGTGATTAGAAATTCTCATTATTTAGGAATTAAACCAGTTAACATTTGTACGAAATGCAAACCATGAAGAATGGCACCTTTAGATGATGGATTTAAATAGATTTGAAGTTTTATTGATATTTATACATGTTTGATTCAATTAATATACTGGGTTGTTTAGCCACATGTGTTATATTTCATGCTCAATGTATCAAAAAGTGTGTTTGGAATCAAAAGAGGAAACTTGCTAACCAAAAAATGATGCGAGGAACGCTCTATTTTTGAATTCAACAATTAATATCTATAAGAAATGCAATTCAAAATCAAGGACTCCATTGTTTGTTAAATTGAATGAATTCATGTAATTGATGGTCCACGTGCATATTTTTTTCATAATGAATATAGTTATTAGGAAAGAAACAAAAGTTAATTTCAAGGTTATTGCATGAAAAAATAGTCCTGGTAACAACAAGAGGAGCCTAATTAACATGAGGTGATTAGAAATTCTCATTGTCTAGGAATTAAAAAAGTTAACCTTTGTGCGAAATGCAAACCGTGATGAATGTCACCTTTGGCTGATGGATTTAAATAGATTTGGATTTTTATTGGTGTTCATGCTTGTTTGATTCATTTTATATATACTAGGTTGTTTAACTACATGTGTTATATTTCCTGATCAATGTATCAAAAAGTGGCATTGGAATCAAGAAAGGAGCCTTGTTAAGCAAAAATGATGCGAGGAACTCCCTATTTTTGAATTCAAAAATTAATATCTATAAGAAATGCAATTCAAAATCAACGACTCCATTGTTTGTTAAATTGAATGAATTCTTGTAATTGATGGTCCACGTGCATATTTTTCATAATGAATATAGTTATTAGGAAAGAAACAAAAGTTAATTTCAAGGTTATTGCATGAAAAATAGTCTTGGTAACAACAAGAGGAGCCTAATTAATACGAGGTGATTAGAAATTCTCATTATTTAGGAATTAAACCAGTTAACATTTGTACGAAATGCAAACAATGAAGAATGGCACCTTTAGATGATGGATTTAAATAGATTTTAGGTTTTATTGATGTTTATACATGTTTGATTTCAATTAATATATACTAGGTTGTTTAGCCCACATGTGTTCTATTTCATGCTCAATGATATCAAAAAGTGTGTTTGGAATCAAAAGAGGAAACTTGCTAACCAAAAATGATGCGAGGAACTCTCTATTTTTGAATTCAACAATTAATATCAATAAGAAATGCAATTCAAAATCAACGACTCCATTGTTTGTTAAATTGAATGAATTCATCTTATAGATGGTCCATGGGCATTTTTTTCATAATGAATATAGTTATTAAGAATGAATCAAAAGTTAATTTCAAGGTTATTGCATGAAAAATAGTCCGGGTAACAACAAGAGGAGCCTAATTAACATGAGGTGATTAGAAATTCACATTGTTTAGAAATTAAACCAGTTAACTTTTGTGCGAAATGCAAATCGTGATGAATGGCACCTTTGGCTGATGGATTTAAATAGATTTGGATTTTTATTGGTGTTTATGCTTGTTTGATTCAATTAATATACTAGGTTGTTTAACCACATGTGTTATATTTCCTGATCAATTTATCAAAATGTGGCTTTGGAATCAAAAGAGGAGCCTTGTTAACCGAAAATGATGCGAGGAACTCTCTATTTTTGAATTCAACAAATTAATATCAATAAGAAATGCAAATCAAAATCAACGACTCCATTGTTTATTAAATTGAATGAATTCATGTAATTGATGGTCCACGTGCATATTTTCAATAATGAATATAGTTATTAGGAAAGAAACAAAAGTTAATTTCAAGGTTATTGCATGAAAAATAGTCCTGGTAACAACAAGAGGAGCCTAATTAATACGAGGTGATTAGAAATTCTCATTATTTAGGAATTAAACCAGTTAACATGTGTACGAAATGCAAACCATGAAGAATGGCACCTTTAGATGATGGATTTAAATAGATTTGAAGTTTTATTGATATTTTATACATGTTTGATTCAATTAATATATACTGGGTTGTTTAGCCACATGTGTTATATTTCATGCTCAATGTATCAAAAAGTGTGTTTGGAATCAAAAGAGGAAACTTGCTAACCAAAAATGATGCGAGGAACGCTCTATTTTTGAATTCAACAATTAATATCTATAAGAAATGCAATTCAAAATCAAGGACTCCATTGTTTGTTAAATTGAATGAATTCATGTAATTGATGGTCCGCGTGCATATATTTTTCATAATGAATATAGTTATTAGGAAAGAAACAAAAGTTAATTTCAAGGTTATTGCATGAAAAATAGTCCTGGTAACAACAAGAGGAGCCTAATTAACATGAGGTGATTAGAAATTCACATTATTTAGGAATTAAACCAGTTAACTTTTTTTGCGAAATGCAAACCGTGATGAATGGCACCTTAGCCTGATGGATTTAAATAGATTTTTATTTTTATTGGTGTTTATGCTTGTTTGATTCAATTAATATACTAGGTTGTTTAACCACATGTGTTATATTTCCTGATCAATGTATCAAAATGTGGCTTTGGAATCAAAAGAGGAGCCTTGTTAACCGAAAATGATGCGAGGAACTCTCTATTTTTGAATTCAACAATTAATATCAATAAGAAATGCAATTCAAAATCAACGACTCCATTGTTTGTTAAATTGAATGAATTCATGTAATTGATGGTCCACGTGCATATTTTTTCATAATGAATATAGTTATTAGGAAAGAAACAAAAGTTAATTTCAAGGTTATTGCATGAAAAATAGTCCTGGTAACAACAAGAGGAGCCTAATTAATACGAGGTGATTAGAAATTCTCATTATTTAGGAATTAAACCAGTTAACATTTGTACGAAATGTAAACCATGAAGAATGGCACCTTTAGATGATGGATTGAAATAGATTTGATGTTTTATTGATGTTTTTATACATGTTTGATTCAATTAATATACTAGGTTGTTTGCCACATGTGTTATATTTCATGCTCAATGTATGATCAAAAAAAAGTGTGTTTGGAATCAAAAGAGAAAACTTGCTAACCAAAAATGATGCGAGGAACTCTCTATTTTTGAATTCAACAATTAATATCTATAAGAAATGCAATTCAAAATCAAGGACTCCATTGTTTGTTAAATTGAATGAATTCATCTTATAGATGGTCCATGGGCATTCTTTTCATAATGAATATAGTTAATTAAGAAAGAATCAAAAGTTAATTTCAAGGTTATTGCATGAAAAAATAGTCCGGGTAACAACAAGAGGAGCCTAATTAACATGAGGTGATTAGAAATTCTCATTGTTTAGGAATTAAACCAGTTAACTTTTGTGCGAAATGCAAACCGTGATGAATGGCACCTTTTGCTGATGGATTTAAAGAGATTTGGATTTTTATTGGTGTTTATGCTTGTTTGACTCAATTCTTATACTAGTTTGTTTAACCACATGTGTTATATTTCCTAATCAATGTATCAAAAAGTGGCTTTGGAATCAAGAGAGGAGCCTTGTTAATCGAAAATGATGTGAGGAACTCTCTATTTTTGAATTCAACAATTAATATCAATAAGAAATGCAATTCAAAATCAACGACTCCATTGTTTGTTAAATTGAATGAATTCATGTAATTGATGGTCCACGTGCATATTTTTCATAATGAATATAGTTATTAGGAAAGAAACAAAAAGTTAATTTCAAGGTTATTGCATGAAAAATAGTCCTGGTAACAACAAGAGGAGCCTAATTAATACGAGGTGATTAGAAATTCTCATTATTTAGGAATTAAACCAGTTAACATTTGTACGAAATGCAAACCATGAAGAATGGCACCTTTAGATGATGGATTTAAATAGATTTGAAGTTTTATTGATATTTATACATGTTTGATTCAATTAATATACTGGGTTGTTTAGCCACATGTGTTATATTTCATGCTCAATGTATCAAAAAGTGTGTTTGGAATCAAACGAGGAAACTTGCTAACCAAAAATGATGCGAGGAACGCTCTATTTTTGAATTCAACAATTAATATCTATAAGAAATGCAATTCAAAATCAAGGACTCCATTGTTTGTTAAATTGAATGAATTCATGTAATTGATGGTCCACGTGCATATTTTTCATAATGAATATAGTTATTAGGAAAGAAACAAAAGTTAATTTCAAGGTTATTGCATGAAAAATAGTCCTGGTAACAACAAGAGGAGCCTAATTAACATGAGGTGATTAGAAATTCTCATTGTCTAGGAATTAAAAAAGTTAACCTTTGTGCGAAATGCAAACCGTGATGAATGTCACCTTTGGCTGATGGATTTAAATAGATTTGGATTTTTTATTGGTGTTCATGCTTGTTTGATTCATTTAATATACTAGGTTGTTTAACTACATGTGTTATATTTCCTGATCAATGTATCAAAAAGTGGCATTGGAATCAAGAAAGGAGCCTTGTTAAGCAAAAATGATGCGAGGAACTCCCTATTTTTGAATTCAAAAATTAATATCTATAAGAAATGCAATTCAAAATCAACGACTCCATTGTTTGTTAAATTGAATGAATTCTTGTAATTGATGGTCCACGTGCATATTTTTCATAATGAATATAGTTATTAGGAAAGAAACAAAAGTTAATTTCAAGGTTATTGCATGAAAAATAGTCCTGGTAACAACAAGAGGAGCCTAATTAACATGAGGTGATTAGAAATTCTCATTGTCTAGGAATTAAAAAAGTTAACCTTTGTGCGAAATGCAAACCGTGATGAATGTCACCTTTGGCTGATGGATTTAAATAGATTTGGATTTTTATTGGTGTTCATGCTTGTTTGATTCATTTAATATACTAGGTTGTTTAACTACATGTGTTATATTTCCTGATCAATGTATCAAAAAGTGGCATTGGAATCAAGAAAGGAGCCTTGTTAAGCAAAAATGATGCGAGGAACTCCCTATTTTTGAATTCAAAAATTAATATCTATAAGAAATGCAATTCAAAATCAACGACTCCATTGTTTGTTAAATTGAATGAATTCTTGTAATTGATGGTCCACGTGCATATTTTTCATAATGAATATAGTTATTAGGAAAGAAACAAAAGTTAATTTCAAGGTTATTGCATGAAAAATAGTCCGGGTAACAACAAGAGGAGCCTAATTAACATGAGGTGATTAGAAATTCTCATTGTCTAGGAATTAAACCAGTTAACTTTTGTGCGAAATGCAAACCGTGATGAATGTCACCATTGGCTGATGGATTTAAATAGATTTGGATTTTTATTGGTGTTTATGCTTGTTTGACTCAATTCTTATACTAGTTTGTTTAACCACATGTGTTATATTTCCTAATCAATGTATCAAAAAGTGGCTTTGGAATCAAGAAAGGAGCCTTGTTAACCGAAAATGATGTGAGGAACTCTCTATTTTTGAATTCAACAATTAATATCAATAAGAAATGCAATTCAAAATCAACGACTCCATTGTTTGTTAAATTGAATGAATTCATGTAATTGATGGTCCACGTGCATATTTTTCATAATGAATATAGTTATTAGGAAAGAAACAAAAGTTAATTTCAAGGTTATTGCATGAAAAATAGTCCTGGTAACAACAAGAGGAGCCTAATTAATACGAGGTGATTAGAAATTCTCATTATTTAGGAATAAAACCAGTTAACATTTGTACGAAGTGCAAACCATGAAGAATGGCACCTTTAGATGATGGATTTAAATAGATTTGAAGTTTTATTGATATTTATACATGTTTGATTCAATTAATATACTGGGTTGTTTAGCCACATGTGTTATATTTCCTGCTCAATGTATCAAAAAGTGTGTTTGGAATCAAAAGAGGAAACTTGCTAACCAAAAATGATGCGAGGAACGCTCTATTTTTGAATTCAACAATTAATATCTATAAGAAATGCAATTCAAAATCAAGGACTCCATTGTTTGTTAAATTGAATGAATTCATCTTATAGATGGTCCATGGGCATTCTTTTCATAATGAATATAGTTATTAAGAAAGAATCAAAAGTTAATTTCAAGGCTATTGCATGAAAAATAGTCTGGGTAACAACAAGAGGAGCCTAATCAACATGAGGTGATTAGAAATTCTCATTGTCTAGGAATTAAACCAGTTAACTTTTGTGCGAAATGCAAACCGTGATGAATGTCACCATTGGCTGATGGATTTAAATAGATTTGGATTTTTATTGGTGTTTATGCTTGTTTGACTCAATTCTTATACTAGTTTGTTTAACCACATGTGTTATATTTCCTAATCAATGTATCAAAAAGTGGCTTTGGAATCAAGAGAGGAGCCTTGTTAATCGAAAATGATGTGAGGAACTCTCTATTTTTGAATTCAACAATTAATATCAATAAGAAATGCAATTCAAAATCAACGACTCCATTGTTTGTTAAATTGAATGAATTCATGTAATTGATGGTCCACGTGCATATTTTTCATAATGAATATAGTTATTAGGAAAGAAACAAAAGTTAATTTCAAGGTTATTGCATGAAAAATAGTCCTGGTAACAACAAGAGGAGCCTAATTAATACGAGGTGATTAGAAATTCTCATTATTTAGGAATTAAACCAGTTAACATTTGTACGAAATGCAAACCATGAAGAATGGCACCTTTAGATGATGGATTTAAATAGATTTGAAGTTTTATTGATATTTATACATGTTTGATTCAATTAATATACTGGGTTGTTTAGCCACATGTGTTATATTTCATGCTCAATGTATCAAAAAGTGTGTTTGGAATCAAACGAGGAAACTTGCTAACCAAAAATGATGCGAGGAACGCTCTATTTTTGAATTCAACAATTAATATCTACAAGAAATGCAATTCAAAATCAAGGACTCCATTGTTTGTTAAATTGAATGAATTCATGTAATTGATGGTCCACGTGCATATTTTTCATAATGAATATAGTTATTAGGAAAGAAACAAAAGTTAATTTCAAGGTTATTGCATGAAAAATAGTCCTGGTAACAACAAGAGGAGCCTAATTAACATGAGGTGATTAGAAATTCTCATTGTCTAGGAATTAAAAAAGTTAACCTTTGTGCGAAATGCAAACCGTGATGAATGTCACCTTTGGCTGATGGATTTAAATAGATTTGGATTTTTATTGGTGTTCATGCTTGTTTGATTCATTTAATATACTAGGTTGTTTAACTACATGTGTTATATTTCCTGATCAATGTATCAAAAAGTGGCATTGGAATCAAGAAAGGAGCCTTGTTAAGCAAAAATGATGCGAGGAACTCCCTATTTTTGAATTCAAAAATTAATATCTATAAGAAATGCAATTCAAAATCAACGACTCCATTGTTTGTTAAATTGAATGAATTCTTGTAATTGATGGTCCACGAGCATATTTTTCATAATGAATATAGTTATTAGGAAAGAAACAAAAGTTAATTTCAAGGTTATTGCATGAAAAATAGTCTTGGTAACAACAAGAGGAGCCTAATTAATACGAGGTGATTAGAAATTCTCATTATTTAGGAATTAAACCAGTTAACATTTGTACGAAATGTAAACCATGAAGAATGGCACCTTTAGATGATGGATTTAAATAGATTTGAGGTTTTATTGATGTTTATACATGTTTGATTCAATTAATATACTAGGTTGTGTAGCCACATGTGTTATATTTCATGCTCAATGTATCACAAAGTGTGTTTGGAATCAAAAGAGAAAACTTGCTAACCAAAAATGATGCGAGGAACTCTCTATTTTTGAATTCAACAATTAATATCTATAAGAAATGCAATTCAAAATCAAGGACTCCATTGTTTGTTAAATTGAATGAATTCATCTTATAGATGGTCCATGGGCATTCTTTTCATAATGAATATAGTTATTAAGAAAGAATCAAAAGTTAATTTCAAGGCTATTGCATGAAAAATAGTCCGGGTAACAACAAGAGGAGCCTAATTAACATGAGGTGATTAGAAATTCTCATTGTCTAGGAATTAAACCAGTTAACTTTTGTGCGAAATGCAAACCGTGATGAATGTCACCATTGGCTGATGGATTTAAATAGATTTGGATTTTTATTGGTGTTTATGCTTGTTTGACTCAATTCTTATACTAGTTTGTTTAACCACATGTGTTATATTTCCTAATCAATGTATCAAAAAGTGGCTTTGGAATCAAGAAAGGAGCCTTGTTAACCGAAAATGATGTGAGGAACTCTCTATTTTTGAATTCAACAATTAATATCAATAAGAAATGCAATTCAAAATCAACGACTCCATTGTTTGTTAAATTGAATGAATTCATGTAATTGATGGTCCACGTGCATATTTTTTCATAATGAATATAGTTATTAGGAAAGAAACAAAAGTTAATTTCAAGGTTATTGCATGAAAAATAGTCCTGGTAACAACAAGAGGAGCCTAATTAATACGAGGTGATTAGAAATTCTCATTATTTAGGAATTAAACCAGTTAACATTTGTACGAAGTGCAAACCATGAAGAATGGCACCTTTAGATGATGGATTTAAATAGATTTGAAGTTTTATTGATATTTATACATGTTTGATTCAATTAATATACTGGGTTGTTTAGCCACATGTGTTATATTTCCTGCTCAATGTATCAAAAAGTGTGTTTGGAATCAAAAGAGGAAACTTGCTAACCAAAAATGATGCGAGGAACGCTCTATTTTTGAATTCAACAATTAATATCTATAAGAAATGCAATTCAAAATCAAGGACTCCATTGTTTGTTAAATTGAATGAATTCATCTTATAGATGGTCCATGGGCATTCTTTTCATAATTAATATAGTTATTAAGAAAGAATCAAAAGTTAATTTCAAGGCTATTGCATGAAAAATAGTCCGGGTAACAACAAGAGGAGCCTAATTAACATGAGGTGATTAGAAATTCTCATTGTCTAGGAATTAAACCAGTTAACTTTTGTGCGAAATGCAAATCGTGATGAATGTCACCATTGGCTGATGGATTTAAATAGATTTGGATTTTTATTGGTGTTTATGCTTGTTTCACTCAATTCTTATACTAGTTTGTTTAACCACATGTGTTATATATTTCCTAATCAATGTATCAAAAAGTGGCTTTGGAATCAAGAGAGGAGCCTTGTTAATCGAAAATGATGTGAGGAACTCTCTATTTTTGAATTCAACAATTAATATCAATAAGAAATGCAATTCAAAATCAACGACTCCATTGTTTGTTAAATTGAATGAATTCATGTAATTGATGGTCCACGTGCATATTTTTCATAATGAATATAGTTATTAGGAAAGAGACAAAAGTTAATTTCAAGGTTATTGCATGAAAAATAGTCCTGGTAACAACAAGAGGAGCCTAATTAATACGAGGTGATTAGAAATTCTCATTATTTAGGAATTAAACCAGTTAACATTTGTACGAAATGCAAACCATGAAGAATGGCACCTTTAGATGATGGATTTAAATAGATTTGAAGTTTTATTGATATTTATACATGTTTGATTCAATTAATATACTGGGTTGTTTAGCCACATGTGTTATATTTCATGCTCAATGTATCAAAAAGTGTGTTTGGAATCAAACGAGGAAACTTGCTAACCAAAAATGATGCGAGGAACGCTCTATTTTTGAATTCAACAATTAATATCTATAAGAAATGCAATTCAAAATCAAGGACTCCATTGTGTTTGTTAAATTGAATGAATTCATGTAATTGATGGTCCACGTGCATATTTTTCATAATGAATATAGTTATTAGGAAAGAAACAAAAAGTTAATTTCAAGGTTATTGCATGAAAAATAGTCCTGGTAACAACAAGAGGAGCCTAATTAACATGAGGTGATTAGAAATTCTCATTGTCTAGGAATTAAAAAAGTTAACCTTTGTGCGAAATGCAAACCGTGATGAATGTCACCTTTGGCTGATGGATTTAAATAGATTTGGATTTTTATTGGTGTTCATGCTTGTTTGATTCATTTAATATACTAGGTTGTTTAACTACATGTGTTATATTTCCTGATCAATGTATCAAAAAGTGGCATTGGAATCAAGAAAGGAGCCTTGTTAAGCAAAAATGATGCGAGGAACTCCCTATTTTTGAATTCAAAAATTAATATCTATAAGAAATGCAATTCAAAATCAACGACTCCATTGTTTGTTAAATTGAATGAATTCTTGTAATTGATGGTCCACGTGCATATTTTTCATAATGAATATAGTTATTAGGAAAGAAACAAAAGTTAATTTCAAGGTTATTGCATGAAAAATAGTCTTGGTAACAACAAGAGGAGCCTAATTAATACGAGGTGATTAGAAATTCTCATTATTTAGGAATTAAACCAGTTAACATTTGTACGAAATGCAAACAATGAAGAATGGCACCTTTAGATGATGGATTTAAATAGATTTTAGGTTTTATTGATGTTTATACATGTTTGATTCAATTAATATACTAGGTTGTTTAGCCACATGTGTTCTATTTCATGCTGAAGATATCAAAAAGTGTGTTTGGAATCAAAAGAGGAAACTTGCTAACCAAAAATGATGCGAGGAACTCTCTAGTTTTGAATTCAACAATTAATATCAATAAGAAATGCAATTCAAAATCAACGACTCCATTGTTTGTTAAATTGAATGAATTCATCTTATAGATGGTCCATGGGCATTTTTTTCATAATGAATATAGTTATTAAGAATGAATCAAAAGTTAATTTCAAGGTTATTGCATGAAAAATAGTCCGGGTAACAACAAGAGGAGCCTAATTAACATGAGGTGATTAGAAATTCACATTGTTTAGAAATTAAACCAGTTAACTTTTGTGCGAAATGCAAATCGTGATGAATGGCACCTTTGGCTGATGGATTTAAATAGATTTGGATTTTTATTGGTGTTTATGCTTGTTTGATTCAATTAATATACTAGGTTGTTTAACCACATGTGTTATATTTCCTTATCAATTTATCAAAATGTGGCTTTGGAATCAAAAGAGGAGCCTTGTTAACCGAAAATGATGCGAGGAACTCTCTATTTTTGAATTCAACAAGTAATATCAATAAGAAATGCAAATCAAAATCAACGACTCCATTGTTTATTAAATTGAATGAATTCATGTAATTGATGGTCCACGTGCATATTTTCAATAATGAATATAGTTATTAGGAAAGAAACAAAAGTTAATTTCAAGGTTATTGCATGAAAAATAGTCCTGGTAACAACAAGAGGAGCCTAATTAATACGAGGTGATTAGAAATTCTCATTATTTAGGAATTAAACCAGTTAACATGTGTACGAAATGCAAACCATGAAGAATGGCACCTTTAGATGATGGATTTAAATAGATTTGAAGTTTTATTGATATTTATACATGTTTGATTCAATTAATATACTGGGTTGTTTAGCCACATGTGTTATATTTCATGCTCAATGTATCAAAAAGTGTGTTTGGAATCAAAAGAGGAAACTTGCTAACCAAAAATGATGCGAGGAACGCTCTATTTTTGAATTCAACAATTAATATCTATAAGAAATGCAATTCAAAATCAAGGACTCCATTGTTTGTTAAATTGAATGAATTCATGTAATTGATGGTCCGCGTGTATATTTTTCATAATGAATATAGTTATTAGGAAAGAAACAAAAGTTAATTTCAAGGTTATTGCATGAAAAATAGTCCTGGTAACAACAAGAGGAGCCTAATTAACATGAGGTGATTAGAAATTCACATTATTTAGGAATTAAACCAGTTAACTTTTTTTGCGAAATGCAAACCGTGATGAATGGCACCTTAGCCTGATGGATTTAAATAGATTTTTATTTTTATTGGTGTTTATGCTTGTTTGATTCAATTAATATACTAGGTTGTTTAACCACAAGTGTTATATTTCCTGATCAATGTATCAAAATGTGGCTTTGGAATCAAAAGAGGAGCCTTGTTAACCGAAAATGATGCGAGGAACTCTCTATTTTTGAATTCAACAATTAATATCAATAAGAAATGCAATTCAAAATCAACGACTCCATTGTTTGTTAAATTGAATGAATTCATGTAATTGATGGTCCACGTGCATATTTTTCATAATGAATATAGTTATTAGGAAAGAAACAAAAGTTAATTTCAAGGTTATTGCATGAAAAATAGTCCTGGTAACAACAAGAGGAGCCTAATTAATACGAGGTGATTAGAAATTCTCATTATTTAGGAATTAAACCAGTTAACATTTGTACGAAATGTAAACCATGAAGAATGGCACCTTTAGATGATGGATTTAAATAGATTTGATGTTTTATTGATGTTTATACATGTTTGATTCAATTAATATACTAGGTTGCCACATGTGTTATATTTCATGCTCAATGTATGAAAAAGTGTGTTTGGAATCAAAAGAGAAAACTTGCTAACCAAAAATGATGCGAGGAACTCTCTATTTTTGAATTCAACAATTAATATCTATAAGAAATGCAATTCAAAATCATGGACTCCATTGTTTGTTAAATTGAATGAATTCATCTTATAGATGGTCCATGGGCATTCTTTTCATAATGAATATAGTAATTAAGAAAGAATCAAAACTTAATTTCAAGGTTATTGCACGAAAAATAGTCCGGGTAACAACAAGAGGAGCCTAATTAACATGAGGTGATTAGAAATTCTCATTATTTAGGAATTAAACCAATTAACTTTTGTGCGAAATGCAAACCGTGATGGGTGGCACCTTTTGCTGATGGATTTAAAGAGATTTGGATTTTTATTGGTGTTTATGCTTGTTTGACTCAATTCTTATACTAGTTTGTTTAACCACATGTGTTATATTTCCTAATCAATGTATCAAAAAGTGGCTTTGGAATCAAGAGAGGAGCCTTGTTAATCGAAAATGATGTGAGGAACTCTCTATTTTTGAATTCAACAATTAATATCAATAAGAAATGCAATTCAAAATCAACGACTCCATTGTTTGTTAAATTGAATGAATTCATGTAATTGATGGTCCACGTGCATATTTTTCATAATGAATATAGTTATTAGGAAAGAGACAAAAGTTAATTTCAAGGTTATTGCATGAAAAATAGTCCTGGTAACAACAAGAGGAGCCTAATTAATACGAGGTGATTAGAAATTCTCATTATTTAGGAATTAAACCAGTTAACATTTGTACGAAATGCAAACCATGAAGAATGGCACCTTTAGATGATGGATTTAAATAGATTTGAAGTTTTATTGATATTTATACATGTTTGATTCAATTAATATACTGGGTTGTTTAGCCACATGTGTTATATTTCATGCTCAATGTATCAAAAAGTGTGTTTGGAATCAAACGAGGAAACTTGCTAACCAAAAATGATGCGAGGAACGCTCTATTTTTGAATTCAACAATTAATATCTATAAGAAATGCAATTCAAAATCAAGGACTCCATTGTTTGTTAAATTGAATGAATTCATGTAATTGATGGTCCACGTGCATATTTTTCATAATGAATATAGTTATTAGGAAAGAAACAAAAGTTAATTTCAAGGTTATTGCATGAAAAATAGTCCTGGTAACAACAAGAGGAGCCTAATTAACATGAGGTGATTAGAAATTCTCATTGTCTAGGAATTAAAAAAGTTAACCTTTGTGCGAAATGCAAACCGTGATGAATGTCACCTTTGGCTGATGGATTTAAATAGATTTGGATTTTTATTGGTGTTCATGCTTGTTTGATTCATTTAATATACTAGGTTGTTTAACTACATGTGTTATATTTCCTGATCAATGTATCAAAAAGTGGCATTGGAATCAAGAAAGGAGCCTTGTTAAGCAAAAATGATGCGAGGAACTCCCTATTTTTGAATTCAAAAATTAATATCTATAAGAAATGCAATTCAAAATCAACGACTCCATTGTTTGTTAAATTGAATGAATTCTTGTAATTGATGGTCCACGTGCATATTTTTCATAATGAATATAGTTATTAGGAAAGAAACAAAAGTTAATTTCAAGGTTATTGCATGAAAAATAGTCTTGGTAACAACAAGAGGAGCCTAATTAATACGAGGTGATTAGAAATTCTCATTATTTAGGAATTAAACCAGTTAACATTTGTACGAAATGCAAACAATGAAGAATGGCACCTTTAGATGATGGATTTAAATAGATTTTAGGTTTTATTGATGTTTATACATGTTTGATTCAATTAATATACTAGGTTGTTTAGCCACATGTGTTCTATTTCATGCTGAAGATATCATCAAAAAGTGTGTTTGGAATCAAAAGAGGAAACTTGCTAACCAAAAATGATGCGAGGAACTCTCTATTTTTGAATTCAACAATTAATATCAATAAGAAATGCAATTCAAAAATCAACGACTCCATTGTTTGTTAAATTGAATGAATTCATCTTATAGATGGTCCATGGGCATTTTTTTCATAATGAATATAGTTATTAAGAATGAATCAAAAGTTAATTTCAAGGTTATTGCATGAAAAATAGTCCGGGTAACAACAAGAGGAGCCTAATTAACATGAGGTGATTAGAAATTCACATTGTTTAGAAATTAAACCAGTTAACTTTTGTGCGAAATGCAAATCGTGATGAATGGCACCTTTGGCTGATGGATTTAAATAGATTTGGATTTTTATTGGTGTTTATGCTTGTTTGATTCAATTAATATACTAGTTTGTTTAAACCACATGTGTTATATTTCCTGATCAATTATATCAAAATGTGGCTTTGGAATCAAAAGAGGAGCCTTGTTAACCGAAAATGATGCGAGGAACTCTCTATTTTTGAATTCAACAAGTAATATCAATAAGAAATGCAAATCAAAATCAACGACTCCATTGTTTATTAAATTGAATGAATTCATGTAATTGATGGTCCACGTGCATATTTTCAATAATGAATATAGTTATTAGGAAAGAAACAAAAGTTAATTTCAAGGTTATTGCATGAAAAATAGTCCTGGTAACAACAAGAGGAGCCTAATTAATACGAGGTGATTAGAAATTCTCATTATTTAGGAATTAAACCAGTTAACATGTGTACGAAATGCAAACCATGAAGAATGGCACCTTTAGATGATGGATTTAAATAGATTTGAAGTTTTATTGATATTTATACATGTTTGATTCAATTAATATACTGGGTTGTTTAGCCACATGTGTTATATTTCATGCTCAATGTATCAAAAAGTGTGTTTGGAATCAAAAGAGGAAACTTGCTAACCAAAAATGATGCGAGGAACGCTCTATTTTTGAATTCAACAATTAATATCTATAAGAAATGCAATTCAAAATCAAGGACTCCATTGTTTGTTAAATTGAATGAATTCATGTAATTGATGATCCGCGTGTATATTTTTCATAATGAATATAGTTATTAGGAAAGAAACAAAAGTTAATTTCAAGGTTATTGCATGAAAAATAGTCCTGGTAACAACAAGAGGAGCCTAATTAACATGAGGTGATTAGAAATTCACATTATTTAGGAATTAAACCAGTTAACTTTTTTTGCGAAATGCAAACCGTGATGAATGGCACCTTAGCCTGATGGATTTAAATAGATTTTGATTTTTATTGGTGTTTATGCTTGTTTGATTCAATTAATATACTAGGTTGTTTAACCACAAGTGTTATATTTCCTGATCAATGTATCAAAATGTGGCTTTGGAATCAAAAGAGGAGCCTTGTTAACCGAAAATGATGCGAGGAACTCTCTATTTTTGAATTGAACAATTAATATCAATAAGAAATGCAATTCAAAATCAACGACTCCATTGTTTGTTAAATTGAATGAATTCATGTAATTGATGGTCCACGTGCATATTTTTCATAATGAATATAGTTATTAGGAAAGAAACAAAAGTTAATTTCAAGGTTATTGCATGAAAAATAGTCCTGGTAACAACAAGAGGAGCCTAATTAATACGAGGTGATTAGAAATTCTCATTATTTAGGAATTAAACCAGTTAACATTTGTACGAAATGTAAACCATGAAGAATGGCACCTTTAGATGATGGATTTAAATAGATTTGATGTTTTATTGATGTTTATACATGTTTGATTCAATTAATATACTAGTTTTGTTGATGTGTTATATTTCATGCTCAATGTATGAAAAAGTGTGTTTGGAATCAAAAGAGAAAACTTGCTAACCAAAAATGATGCGAGGAACTCTCTATTTTTGAATTCAACAATTAATATCTATAAGAAATGCAATTCAAAATCATGGACTCCATTGTTTGTTAAATTGAATGAATTCATCTTATAGATGGTCCATGGGCATTCTTTTCATAATGAATATAGTAATTAAGAAAGAATCAAAACTTAATTTCAAGGTTATTGCACGAAAAATAGTCCGGGTAACAACAAGAGGAGCCTAATTAACATGAGGTGATTAGAAATTCTCATTATTTAGGAATTAAACCAATTAACTTTTGTGCGAAATGCAAACCGTGATGGGTGGCACCTTTTGCTGATGGATTTAAAGAGATTTGGATTTTTATTGGTGTTTATGCTTGTTTGACTCAATTCTTATACTAGTTTGTTTAACCACATGTGTTATATTTCCTAATCAATGTATCAAAAAGTGGCTTTGGAATCAAGAAAGGAGCCTTGTTAACCGAAAATGATGTGAGGAACTCTCTATTTTTGAATTCAACAATTAATATCAATAAGAAATGCAATTCAAAATCAACGACTCCATTGTTTGTTAAATTGAATGAATTCATGTAATTGATGGTCCACGTGCATATTTTTCATAATGAATATAGTTATTAGGAAAGAAACAAAAGTTAATTTCAAGGTTATTGCATGAAAAATAGTCCTGGTAACAACAAGAGGAGCCTAATTAATACGAGGTGATTAGAAATTCTCATTATTTAGGAATTAAACCAGTTAACATTTGTACGAAATGCAAACCATGAAGAATGGCACCTTTAGATGATGGATTTAAATAGATTTGAAGTTTTATTGATATTTATACATGTTTGATTCAATTAATATACTGGGTTGTTTAGCCACATGTGTTATATTTCCTGCTCAATGTATCAAAAAGTGTGTTTGGAATCAAAAGAGGAAACTTGCTAACCAAAAATGATGCGAGGAACGCTCTATTTTTGAATTCAACAATTAATATCTATAAGAAATGCAATTCAAAATCAAGGACTCCATTGTTTGTTAAATTGAATGAATTCATCTTATAGATGGTCCATGGGCATTCTTTTCATAATGAATATAGTTATTAAGAAAGAATCAAAAGTTAATTTCAAGGCTATTGCATGAAAAATAGTCCGGGTAACAACAAGAGGAGCCTAATTAACATGAGGTGATTAGAAATTCTCATTGTCTAGGAATTAAACCAGTTAACTTTTGTGCAAAATGCAAACCGTGATGAATGTCACCATTGGCTGATGGATTTAAATAGATTTGGATTTTTATTGGTGTTTATGCTTGTTTCACTCAATTCTTATACTAGTTTGTTTAACCACATGTGTTATATTTCCTAATCAATGTATCAAAAAGTGGCTTTGGAATCAAGAAAGGAGCCTTGTTAACTGAAAATGATGCGAGGAACTCTCTATTTTTGAAGTCAACAATTAATATCAATAAGAAATGCAATTCAAAATCAACGACTCCATTGTTTGTTAAATTGAATGAATTCATGTAATTGATGGTCCACGTGCATATTTTTCATAATGAACATAGTTATTAGGAAAGAAACAAAAGTTAATTTCAAGGTTATTGCATGAAAAATAATCTTGGTAACAACAAGAGGAGCCTAATTAATACGAGGTCATTAGAAATTCTCATTATTTAGGAATTAAACCAGTTAACATGTGTACGCAATGCAAACCATGAAGAATGGCACCTTTAGATGATGGATTTAAATACATTTGGAGTTTTATTGATGTTTATACATGTTTGTTTCAATTAATATACTAGGTTGTTTAGCCTCATGTGTTATATTTCATGCTCAATGTATCAAAATGTGTGTTTGGAATCAAAAGTGGAAACTTGCTAACCAAAAATGATGCGAGGAACTCTCTATTTTAGAATTCAACAATTAATATCTATAAGAAATGCAATTCAAAATCAAGGACGCCATTGTTTGTTAAATTGAATGAATTCGTCTTATAGATGGTCCAGGGGCATTTTTTTCATAACGAATATAGTAATTAAGAAAGAATCAAAAGTTAGTTTCAAGGTTATTGCACGAAAAATAGTCCGGGAAACAATAAGAGGAGATCTTTATTTTTGAATTTAACAATTAATATCAATAAGACATGCAATTCAACATCAACGAATCCATTGTTTGTTAAATTGAATGAATTCATGTAATTGATGGTCCACGTGCGTATTTTTCATAATGAATATAGTTATTAGGAAAGAAACAAAAGTTAATTTCAAGGTTATTGCATGAAAAATAATCTTGGTAACAACAAGAGGACCCTAATTAATACGAGGTAATTAGAAATTCTCATTATTTAGGAATTAAACCAGTTAACATGTGTACGAAATGCAAACCATGAAGAATGGCACCTTTAGATGATGGATTTAAATACATTTGGAGTTTTATTGATGTTTATACATGTTTGATTCAATTAATATACTAGGTTGTTTAGCCACATGTGTTATATTTCATGCTCAATGTATCAAAAAGTGTGTTTGGAATCAAAAGAGGAAACTTGCTAACCAAAAATGATGCGAGGAACTCTCTATTTTTGAATTCAACAATTAATATCTATGAGAAATGCAATTCAAAATCAAGGACTCCATTGTTTGTTAAATTGAATGAATTCATCTTATAGATGGTCCATGGGCATTTTCTTCATAATGAATATAGTTATTAAGAATGAATCAAAAGTTAATTTCAAGGTTATTGCATGCAAAATAGTTCGGGTAACAACAAGAGGAGCCTAATTAACATGAGGTGATTAGAAATTCTCATTATATAGGAATTAAACCAGTTAACTTTTGTGCGAAATGCAAACCGTGATGAATGGCACCTTTGGCTGATGGATTTAAATAGATTTGGATTTTTATTGGCGTTTATGCTTGTTTGATTCAATTAATATCCTAGGTTGTTTAACCACATGTGTTATATTTCATGATCAATGTATCAAAAAGTGGCTTTGGAATCAAAAGAGGAAACTTGCTAACCCAAAATGGTGTGAGGAACTCTCTATTTTTGAATTCAACAATTAATATCTATAAGAAATGCAATTCAAAATCAAGGACTCCATTGTTTGTTAAATTGAATGAATTCATCTTATAGATGGTCCATGGGCATTTTCTTCATAATGAATATAGTTATTAAGAATGAATCAAAAGTTAATTTCAAGGTTATTGCATTAAAAATAGTCCGGGTAACAACAAGAGGAGCCTAATTAACATGAGGTGATTAGAAATTCTCATTGTCTAGGAATTAAACCAGTTAACTTTTGTGCGAAATGCAAACCGTGATGAATGTCACCTTTGGCTAATGGATTTAAATAGATTTGGATTTTTATTGGTGTTTATACTTGTTTGACTTAATTCTTATACTAGGTTGTTTAACCACATGTGTTATATTTCCTAATCAATGTATCAAAAAGTGGCTTTGGAATCAAGAAAGGAGCCTTGTTAACCAAAAATGATGCGAGGAACTCCCTATTTTTGAATTCAAAAATTAATATGAATGAGAAATGCAATTCAAAATCAACGACTCCATTGTTTGTTAAATTCAATGAAATTATGTAATTGATGGTCCACGTGCATATTTTTCATAACGAATATAGTTATTAGGAAAGAAACAAAAGTTAATTTCAAGGTTATTGCATGAAAAATAGTCTTGGTAACAACAAAAGGAGCCTAATTAATACGAGGTGATTAGAAATTCTCATTGTCTAGGAATTAAACCAGTTAACTTTTGTGCGAAATATAAACCGTGATGAATGTCACCTTTGGCTGATGGATTTAAATAGATTTGGATTTTTATTGGTGTTTATGCTTGTTTGACTCAATTCTTATACTAGGTTGTTTAACCACATGTGTTATATTTCCTAATCAATGTATCAAAAAGTGGCTTTGGAATCAAGAAAGGAGCCTTGTTAACCAAAAATGATGCGAGGAACTCCCTATTTTTGAATTCAAAAATTAATATCAATAAGAAACGCAATTCAAAATCAACGACTCCATTGTTTGTTAAATTCAATGAATTAATGTAATTGATGGTCCACGTGCATATTTTTCATAATGAATATAGTTATTAGGAAAGAAACAAAAGTTAATTTCAAGGTTATTGCATGAAAAATCGTCTTGGTAACAACAACAGGAGCCTAATTAATACGAGGAGATTAGAAATTCTCATTATTTACGAATTAAACCAGTTAACATTTGTACGAAATGCAAACCATTAAGAATGGCACCTTTAGATGATGGATTTAAATAGATTTGAAGTTTTATTGATGTTTATACATGTTTAATTCAATTAATATACTATTTTCTTTCGCCACATGTGTTATATTTCATGCTCAATGTATCAAAAAGTGTGTTTGGAATCAAAAGAGAAAAATTGCTAACGAAAAATGATGCGAGGAACTCTCTATTTTTGAATTCAATAATTAATATCCATAAGAAATGCAATTCAAAATCAAGGACGCCATTGTTTGTTAAATTGAATGGATTCATCTTATAGATGGTCCATGGGCATTTTTTTCATAATGAATATAGTAATTAAGAAAGAATCAAAAGTTAATTTCAAGGCTATTGCATTAAAAATAGTGCGGGTAACAACAAGAGGAGCCTAATTAACATGAGGTGATTAGAAATTCTCATTGTCTAGGAATTAAACCAGTTAACTTTTGTGCGAAATGCAAACCATGATGAATGTCACCTTTGGCTAATGGATTTAAATAGATTTGGATTTTTGTTGGTGTTTATGCTTGTTTGACTCAATTCTTATACTAGGTTGTTTAACCACATGTGTTATATTTCCTAATCAATGTATCAAAAAGTGGCTTTGGAATCAAGAAAGGAGCCTTGTTAACCAAAAATGATGCGAGGAACTCCCTATTTTTGAATTCAAAAATTAATATCAATAAGAAATGCAATTCAAAATCAACGACTGCATTGTTTGTTAAATTCAATGAATTTATGTAATTGATGGTCCACGTGCATATTTTTCATGATGAATATAGTTATTAGGAAAGAAACAAAAGTTAATTTCAAGGTTATTGCATGAAAAATAGCCTTGGTAACAACAAAAGGAGCCTAATTAATACGAGGTGATTAGAAATTCTCATTGTCTAGGAATTAAACCAGTTAACTTTTGTGCGAAATGCAAACCGTGATGAATGTCACCTTTGGCTGATGGATTTAAATAGATTTGGATTTTTATTGGTGTTTATGCTTGTTTGATTCAATTAATATACTAGGTTGTTTAACCACATGTGTTATATTTCCTAATCAATGTATCAAAAAGAAGCTTTGGAATCAAAAGAGGAGCCTTGTTAACCAAAAATGATGCGAGGAACTCTCTATTTTTGAATTTAACAATTAATATCAATAAGAAATGCAATTCAACATCAACGAATCCATTGTTATTTAAATTGAATGAATTCATGTAATTGATGGTCCACGTGCGTATTTTTCATAATGAATATAGTTATTAGGAAAGAAACAACGGTTAATTTCAAGGTTATTGAATGAAAAATAATCCTGGTAACAACAAGAGCTGCCTAATTAATACGAGGTGATTAGAAATTCTCATTATTTAGGAATTAAACCAGTTAACATGTGTATGAAATGCAAACCATGAAGAATGGCACCTTTAGATGATGGATTTAAATACATTTGGAGATTTATTGATGTTTATACATGTTTGATTCAATTAATATACTAGGTTGTTTAGCCACATGTGTTATATTTCATGCTCAATGTATCAAAAAGTGTGTTTCGAATCAAAAGAGGAAACTTGCTAACCAAAAATGATGCGAGGAACTCTCTATTTTTGAATTCAACAATTAATATTTATAAGAAATGCAATTCAAAATCAAGGACTCCATTGTTTGTTAAATTGAATGAATTCATCTTATAGATGGTCCATGGGCATTCTTTTCATAATGAATATAGTTATTAAGAAAGAATCAAAAGTTAATTTGAAGGCTATTGCATTAAAAATAGTCCGGGTAACAACAAGAGGAGCCTAATTAACATGAGGTGATTAGAAATTCTCATTATTTAGGAATTAAACCAGTTAACATTTGTACGAAAAGCAAACCATGAAGAATGGCACCTTTAGATGATGGATTTAAATAGATTTGAAGTTTTATTGATGTTTTTATACATGTTTGATTCAATTAATATACTAGGTTGTGTAGCCACATGTGTTATATTTCATGCTCAATGTATCAAAAAGTGTGTTTGGAATCAAAAGAGAAAAATTGCTAACCAAAAAATGATGCGAGGAACTCTCTATTTTGGAATTCCACAATTAATATCTATAAGAAATGCAATTCAAAATCAAGGACTCCATTGTTTGTTAAATTGAATGAATTCATCTTATAGATGGTCCATGGGCATTCTTTTCATAATGAATATAGTTATTAAGAAAGAATCAAAAGTTAATTTGAAGGCTATTGCATTAAAAATAGTCCCGGGTAACAACAAGAGGAGCCTAATTAACATGAGGTGATTAGAAATTCTCATTATTTAGGAATTAAACCAGTTAACATTTGTACGAAAAGCAAACCATGAAGAATGGCACCTTTAGATGATGGATTTAAATAGATTTGAAGTTTTATTGATGTTTATACATGTTTGATTCAATTAATATACTAGGTTGTGTAGCCACATGTGTTATATTTCATGCTCAATGTATCAAAAAAGTGTGTTTGGAATCAAAAGAGAAAAATTGCTAACCAAAAAATGATGCGAGGAACTCTCTATTTTTGGAATTCCACAATTAATATCTATAAGAAATGCAATTCAAAATCAAGGACTCCATTGTTTGTTAAATTGAATGAATTCATCTTATAGATGGTCCATGGGCATTCTTTTCATAATGAATATAGTTATTAAGAAAGAATCAAAAGTTAATTTGAAGGCTATTGCATTAAAAATAGTCCCGGGGGTAACAACAAGAGGAGCCTAATTAACATGAGGTGATTAGAAATTCTCATTATTTAGGAATTAAACCAGTTAACATTTGTACGAAAAGCAAACCATGAAGAATGGCACCTTTAGATGATGGATTTAAATAGATTTGAAGTTTTATTGATGTTTATACATGTTTGATTCAATTAATATACTAGGTTGTGTAGCCACATGTGTTATATTTCATGCTCAATGTATCAAAAAGTGTGTTTGGAATCAAAAGAGAAAAATTGCTAACCAAAAAAAAATGATGCGAGGAACTCTCTATTTTGGAATTCCACAATTAATATCTATAAGAAATGCAATTCAAAATCAAGGACTCCATTGTTTGTTAAATTGAATGAATTCATCTTATAGATGGTCCATGGGCATTCTTTTCATAATGAATATAGTTATTAAGAAAGAATCAAAAGTTAATTTGAAGGCTATTGCATTAAAAATAGTCCGGGTAACAACAAGAGGAGCCTAATTAACATGAGGTGATTAGAAATTCTCATTATTTAGGGAATTAAACCAGTTAACATTTGTACGAAAAGCAAACCATGAAGAATGGCACCTTTAGATGATGGATTTAAATAGATTTGAAGTTTTATTGATGTTTATACATGTTTGATTCAATTAATATACTAGGTTGTGTAGCCACATGTGTTATATTTCATGCTCAATGTATCAAAAAGTGTGTTTGGAATCAAAAGAGAAAAATTGCTAACCAAAAATGATGCGAGGAACTCTCTATTTTGGAATTCCACAATTAATATCTATAAGAAATGCAATTCAAAATCAAGGACTCCATTGTTTGTTAAATTGAATGAATTCATCTTATAGATGGTCCATGGGCATTCTTTTCATAATGAATATAGTTATTAAGAAAGAATCAAAAGTTAATTTGAAGGCTATTGCATTAAAAATAGTCCGGGTAACAACAAGAGGAGCCTAATTAACATGAGGTGATTAGAAATTCTCATTATTTAGGAATTAAACCAGTTAACATTTGTACGAAAAGCAAACCATGAAGAATGGCACCTTTAGATGATGGATTTAAATAGATTTGAAGTTTTATTGATGTTTATACATGTTTGATTCAATTAATATACTAGGTTGTGTAGCCACATGTGTTATATTTCATGCTCAATGTATCAAAAAGTGTGTTTGGAATCAAAAGAGAAAAATTGCTAACCAAAAATGATGCGAGGAACTCTCTATTTTGGAATTCCACAATTAATATCTATAAGAAATGCAATTCAAAATCAAGGACTCCATTGTTTGTTAAATTGAATGAATTCATCTTATAGATGGTCCATGGGCATTCTTTTCATAATGAATATAGTTTATTAAGAAAGAATCAAAAGTTAATTTGAAGGCTATTGCATTGCAAAAAAATAGTCCGGGGTAACAACAAGAGGAGCCTAATTAACATGAGGTGATTAGAAATTCTCATTATTTAGGAATTAAACCAGTTAACATTTGTACGAAAAGCAAACCATGAAGAATGGCACCTTTAGATGATGGATTTAAATAGATTTGAAGTTTTATTGATGTTTATACATGTTTGATTCAATTAATATACTAGGTTGTGTAGCCACATGTGTTATATTTCATGCTCAATGTATCAAAAAGTGTGTTTGGAATCAAAAGAGAAAAATTGCTAACCAAAAATGATGCGAGGAACTCTCTATTTTGGAATTCCACAATTAATATCTATAAGAAATGCAATTCAAAATCAAGGACTCCATTGTTTGTTAAATTGAATGAATTCATCTTATAGATGGTCCATGGGCATTCTTTTCATAATGAATATAGTTATTAAGAAAGAATCAAAAGTTAATTTGAAGGCTATTGCATTAAAAATAGTCCGGGTAACAACAAGAGGAGCCTAATTAACATGAGGTGATTAGAAATTCTCATTATTTAGGAATTAAACCAGTTAACATTTGTACGAAAAGCAAACCATGAAGAATGGCACCTTTAGATGATGGATTTAAATAGATTTGAAGTTTTATTGATGTTATACATGTTTGATTCAATTAATATACTAGGTTGTGTAGCCACATGTGTTATATTTCATGCTCAATGTATCAAAAAGTGTGTTTGGAATCAAAAGAGAAAAATTGCTAACCAAAAATGATGCGAGGGAACTCTCTATTTTGGAATTCCACAATTAATATCTATAAGAAATGCAATTCAAAATCAAGGACTCCATTGTTTGTTAAATTGAATGAATTCATCTTATAGATGGTCCATGGGCATTCTTTTCATAATGAATATAGTTATTAAGAAAGAATCAAAAGTTAATTTCAAGGCTATTGCATTAAAAATAGTCCGGGTAACAACAAGAGGAGCCTAATCAATACGAGGTGATTAGAAATTCTCATTATTTAGGAATTAAACCAGTTAACATTTGTACGAAGTGCAAACCATGAAGAATGGCACCTTTAGATGATGGATTTAAATAGATTTGAAGTTTTTATTGATATTTATACATGTTTGATTCAATTAATATACTGGGTTGTTTAGCCACATGTGTTATATTTCCTGCTCAATGTATCAAAAAAGTGTGTTTGGAATCAAAGAGAGGAAACTTGCTAACCAAAAATGATGCGAGGAACGCTCTCTATTTTTGAATTCAACAATTAATATCTATAAGAAATGCAATTCAAAATCAAGGACTCCATTGTTTGTTAAATTGAATGAATTCATCTTATAGATGGTCCATGGGCATTCTTTTTCATAATGAATATAGTTATTAAGAAAGAATCAAAAGTTAATTTCAAGGCTATTGCATGAAAAATAGTCCGGGTAACAACAAGAGGAGCCTAATCAACATGAGGTGATTAGAAATTCTCATTGTCTAGGAATTAAACCAGTTAACTTTTGTGCGAAATGCAAACCGTGATGAATGTCACCATTGGCTGATGGATTTAAATAGATTTGGATTTTTATTGGTGTTTATGCTTGTTTGACTCAATTCTTATACTAGTTTGTTTAACCACATGTGTTATATTTCCTAATCAATGTATCAAAAAGTGGCTTTGGAATCAAGAAAGGAGCCTTGTTAACCGAAAAATGATGTGAGGAACTCTCTATTTTTGAATTCAACAATTAATATCAATAAGAAATGCAATTCAAAATCAACGACTCCATTGTTTGTTAAATTGAATGAATTCATGTAATTGATGGTCCACGTGCATATTTTTTCATAATGAATATAGTTATTAGGAAAGAAACAAAAGTTAATTTCAAGGTTATTGCATGAAAAATAGTCCTGGTAACAACAAGAGGAGCCTAATTAATACGAGGTGATTAGAAATTCTCATTATTTAGGAATTAAACCAGTTAACATTTGTACGAAGTGCAAACCATGAAGAATGGCACCTTTAGATGATGGATTTAAATAGATTTGAAGTTTTATTGATATTTATACATGTTTGATTCAATTAATATACTGGGTTGTTTAGCCACATGTGTTATATTTCCTGCTCAATGTATCAAAAAGTGTGTTTGGAATCAAAAGAGGAAACTTGCTAACCAAAAATGATGCGAGGAACGCTCTATTTTTGAATTCAACAATTAATATCTATAAGAAATGCAATTCAAAATCAAGGACTCCATTGTTTGTTAAATTGAATGAATTCATCTTATAGATGGTCCATGGGCATTCTTTTCATAATGAATATAGTTATTAAGAAAGAATCAAAAGTTAATTTCAAGGCTATTGCATGAAAAATAGTCCGGGTAACAACAAGAGGAGCCTAATCAACATGAGGTGATTAGAAATTCTCATTGTCTAGGAATTAAACCAGTTAACTTTTGTGCGAAATGCAAACCGTGATGAATGTCACCATTGGCTGATGGATTTAAATAGATTTGGAGTTTTTTATTGGTGTTTATGCTTGTTTGACTCAGTTCTTATACTAGTTTGTTTAACCACATGTGTTATATTTCCTAATCAATGTATCAAAAAGTGGCTTTGGAATCAAGAGAGGAGCCTTGTTAATCGAAAATGATGTGAGGAACTCTCTATTTTTGAATTCAACAATTAATATCAATAAGAAATGCAATTCAAAATCAACGACTCCATTGTTTGTTAAATTGAATGAATTCATGTAATTGATGGTCCACGTGGCATTTTTTTCATAATGAATATAGTTATTAATAAAGAAACAAAAGTTAATTTCAAGGTTATTGCATGAAAAATAGTCCTGGTAACAACAAGAGGAGCCTAATTAATACGAGGTGATTAGAAATTCTCATTATTTAGGAATTAAACCAGTTAACATTTGTACGAAATGCAAACCATGAAGAATGGCACCTTTAGATGATGGATTTAAATAGATTTGAAGTTTTATTGATATTTATACATGTTTGATTCAATTAATATACTGGGTTGTTTAGCCACATGTGTTATATTTCATGCTCAATGTATCAAAAAGTGTGTTTGGAATCAAAAGAGAGGAAACTTGCTAACCAAAAATGATGCGAGGAAACGCTCTATTTTTGAATTCAACAATTAATATCTATAAGAAATGCAATTCAAAATCAAGGACTCCATTGTTTGTTAAATTGAATGAATTCATGTAATTGATGGTCCACGTGCATATTTTTCATAATGAATATAGTTATTAGGAAAGAAACAAAAGTTAATTTCAAGGTTATTGCATGAAAAAATAGTCCTGGTAAGAACAAGAGGAGCCTAATTAACATGAGGTGATTAGAAATTCTCATTATCTAGGAATTAAAAAAGTTAACCTTTGTGCGAAATGCAAACCGTGATGAATGTCACACCTTGGCTGATGGATTTAAATAGATTTGGATTTTTATTGGTGTTCATGCTTGTTTGATTCATTTAATATACTAGGTTGTTTAACTACATGTGTTATATTTCCTGATCAATGTATCAAAAAGTGGCATTGGAATCAAGAAAGGAGCCTTGTTAAGCAAAAATGATGCGAGGAACTCCCTATTTTTGAATTCAAAAATTAATATCTATAAGAAATGCAATTCAAAATCAACGACTCCATTGTTTGTTAAATTGAATGAATTCTTGTAATTGATGGTCCACGTGCATATTTTTCATAATGAATATAGTTATTAGGAAAGAAACAAAAGTTAATTTCAAGGTTATTGCATGAAAAATAGTCTTGGTAACAACAAGAGGAGCCTAATTAATACGAGGTGATTAGAAATTCTCATTATTTAGGAATTAAACCAGTTAACATTTGTACGAAATGTAAACCATGAAGAATGGCACCTTTAGATGATGGATTTAAATAGATTTGAGGTTTTATTGATGTTTATACATGTTTGATTCAATTAATATACTAGGTTGTGTAGCCACATGTGTTATATTTCATGCTCAATGTATGAAAAAGTGTGTTTGGAATCAGAAGAGAAAACTTGCTAACCAAAAATGATGCGAGGAACTCTCTATTTTTGAATTCAACAATTAATATCTATAAGAAATGCAATTCAAAATCAAGGACTCCATTGTTTGTTAAATTGAATGAATTCATCTTATAGATGGTCCATGGGCATTCTTTTCATAATGAATATAGTTATTAAGAAAGAATCAAAAGTTAATTTCAAGGCTATTGCATGAAAAATAGTCCGGGTAACAACAAGAGGAGCCTAATTAACATGAGGTGATTAGAAATTCTCATTGTCTAGGAATTAAAACCAGTTAACTTTTGTGCGAAATGCAAACCGTGTGATGAATGTCACCATTGGCTGATGGATTTAAATAGATTTGGATTTTTATTTGGTGTTTATGCTTGTTTGACTCAATTCTTATACTAGTTTGTTTAACCACATGTGTTATATTTCCTAATCAATGTATCAAAAAGTGGCTTTGGAATCAAGAAAGGAGCCTTGTTAACCGAAAATGATGTGAGGAACTCTCTATTTTTGAATTCAACAATTAATATATCAATAAGAAATGCAATTCAAAATCAACGACTCCATTGTTTGTTAAATTGAATGAATTCATGTAATTGATGGTCCACGTGCATATTTTTCATAATGAATATAGTTATTAGGAAAGAAACAAAAGTTAATTTCAAGGTTATTGCATGAAAAATAGTCCTGGTAACAACAAGAGGAGCCTAATTAATACGAGGTGATTAGAAATTCTCATTATTTAGGAATTAAACCAGTGTTAACATTTGTACGAAGTGCAAACCATGAAGAATGGCACCTTTAGATGATGGGATTTAAATAGATTTGA
>JBAPLH010002390.1:0-20649 GCA_037897445.1 Ceriops zippeliana
GAGTTTGGGGTCAAAAGAGGAGCCTTTGCTAATGACAAATGATGGGAGGCAATATCGAATTTTGAATTCAACAATTAATATCAATAAGAAATGAATTTAAGATCAAAGGACACCATTGTTTTGTTAAGTTGAATGAATTCATGATATAGATGGTCCATGGGCATTTTTTTTCATAAACGAATATAGTCATTAAGGATTGAAGCAAAATTTTAATTTCAAGGTTATTGCATGACAAATAGTGCTGGTAACTAATAAGAGGAGCCTAATTCACATGAGGTGATTAGAATGTCTCATGATTTAGGAATTTAAACCAGTTCACATATGTAAGAAATGCAAACCATGATGACTGACTCCATTGGTTGATTGATTTAAATAGATTTAGTCTTTTAATGCTCTTTATACTTGTTTGATTCTATTAATATACTAGGTTGTTTAGCCACATGTGTTAATTTCATGATCAATGTGTCAAAAAGTGTGTTTGGGGTCAAAAGCGGAGCCTTGCTAATAAGAAATGATTTGAGGCGCTCTCGAATTTTGAATTCAACATATAATATCAATAAGAAATGAAATTCACGATCAAGGACTCCATTGTTTGTTAAATTGAATGAATTCATGTTACAAATGGCCCATGGGCATTTTTTTCATAACGAATATAATCATTAAGGATGAAGCAAAATTTAATTTTCAAGGTTATTGCATGAAAAATAATAGTAGTTAGTAACAATAAGAGGAGCCTAATTCACATGAAGTGATTAGAATGTCTCATGATTTAGGAATTAAAACAGTTCACATATGTAAGAAATGCAAACCATGATGACTGACTCCTTTGGTTGATGGATTTAAATAGATTTAGTGTTTTAATGCTCTTTATACTTTTTTGATTCTATTAATATACTAGGTTGTTTAGCCACATGTGTTAATTTCATGATCAATGTGTCAAAAAGTGTGTTTGGGGGTCAAAAGCGGAGCCTTGCTAATAAGAAATGATTTGGGAGGGCGCTCTCGAATTTTGAATTCAAACATATAATATCAATAAGAAATGAAATTCAAGATCAAGGACTCCATTGTTTGTTAAATTGAATGAATTCATGTTATAAATGGCCCATGGGCATTTTTTTTCATAACGAATATAATCATTAAGGATGAAGCAAAATTTTAATTTCAAGGTTATTGCATGAAAAATAGTGTGTGAGTAACAATAAGAGGAGCCTAATTCACATGAGGTGATTAGAATGTCTCATGATTTAGGAATTAAACCAGTTTCACTTATGTAAGAAATGCAAAACCATGATGACTGACTCCTTTGGTTGATGGATTTAAATAGATTTAGTGTTTTAATGCTCTTTTATACTTGTTTGATTCTATTTAATATACTAGGTTTTTTAGCCACATGTGTTAATTTCATGATCAATGTGTCATCAAAAAGTGTGTTTGGGGTCAAAAGAGGAGCCTTGCTAATGACAAATGATTGGGAGGGCAATCTCGAATTTTGAATTCAACATATTAATATCAATAAGAAATGAAATTCAAGATCAAGGACTCCATTGTTTGTTAAATTGAATGAATTCATGTGATATAGATGGTCCATGGGCATTTTTTTTCATAACGAATATAATCATTAAGGATGAAGCAAAATTTAATTTCAAGGGTTATTGCATGAAAAATAGTCCTGGTAACAATAAGAGGAGCCTAATTCACATGAGGTGATTAGAATGTCTCATGATTTAGGAATTAAAACCAGTTCACATATGTAAGAAATGCAAACCATGATGACTGACTCCTTTGGTTGATGGATTTAAATAGATTTAGTGTTTTAATGCTCTTTATACTTGTTTGATTTATTATTAATATACTAGGTTGTTTAGCCACATGTTGTTAATTTCATGATCAATGTGTCAAAAAGTGTGTTTGGGGTCAAAAGTGGAGCCTTGCTAATGAGAAATGATGGGAGGCGCTCTCGAATTTTGAATTCAACAATAAATATCAATAAGAAATGAAATTCAAGATCAAGGACTCCATTGTTTGTTAAATTGAATGAATTCATGTTATAGATGGCCCATGGGCATTTTTTTCATAACGAATATAATCATTAAGGATGAAGCAAAATTTAATTTCAAGGTTATTGCATGAAAAATAGTGTGAGTAACAATAAGAGGAGCCCTAATTCACATGAGGTGATTAGAATGTCTCATGATTTAGGAATTAAACCAGTTCACTTATGTAAGAAATGCAAACCATGATGACTGACTCCTTTGGTTGATGGATTTAAATAGATTTAGTGTTTTAATGCTCTTTATACTTGTTTCGATTCTATTAATATATTAGGGTTTTTAGCCAGATGTGTTAATTTCATGATCAATGTGTCATAAAGTGTGTTTGGGGTCAAAAGAGGAGCCTTGCTAATGACAAATGATGGGAGGCAATATCGAATTTTGAATTCAACAATTAATATCAATAAGAAATGAAATTTAAGATCAAGGACACCATTGTTTGTTAAGTTGAATGAATTCATGATATAGATGGTCCATGGGCATTTATTTCATAACGAATATAGTCATTAAGGATGAAGCAAAATTTAATTTCAAGGTTATTGCATGACAAATAGTCCTGGTAACAATAAGAGGAGCCTAATTCACATGAGGTGATTAGAATGTCTCATGATTTAGGAATTAAAACAGTTCACATATGTAAGAAATGCAAACCATGATTACTGACTCCTTTGGTTGATGGATTTAAATAGATTTAGTGTTTTAATGCTCTTTATATTTTTTGATTCTATTAATATACTAGGTTGTTTAGCCACATGTGTTAATTTCATGATCAATGTGTCAAAAAGTGTGTTTGGGGTCAAAAGCGGAGCCTTGCTAATAAGAAATGATTTGAGGCGCTCTCGAATTTTGAATTCAACATATAATATCAATAAGAAATGAAATTCACAATCAAGGACTCCATTGTTTGTTAAATTGAATGAATTCATGTTACAAATGGCCCATGGGCATTTTTTTTTTCATAACGAATATAATCATTAAGGATGAAGCAAAATTTAATTTCAAGGTTATTGCATGAAAAATAGTGTGTGGAGTAACAATAAGAGGAGCCTAATTCACATGAGGTGATTAGAATGTCTCATGATTTAGGAATTAAAACAGTTCACATATGTAAGAAATGCAAACCATGATGACTGACTCCTTTGGTTGATGGATTTAAATAGATTTAGTGTTTTAATGCTCCTTTATACTTTACTTGTTTGATTCTATTAATATACTAGGGTTGTTTTAGCCACATGTGTTTAATTTCATGATCAATGTGTCAAAAAGTGTGTTTGGGGTCAAAAGAGGAGCCTTGCTAATAAGAAAATGATTGGGAGGCAATATCGAATTTTGAATTCAACAATATAATATCAATAAGAAATGAAATTTCAAGATCAAGGACTCCATTGTTTGTTAAATTGAATGAATTCATGATATACAAATGGACCCATGGGCATTTTTTTTTCATAACGAATATAATCATTAAGGATGAAGCAAAATTTAATTTCAAGGTTATTGCATGAAAAATAGTGTGAGTAACAATAAGAGGAGCCTAATTCACATGAGGTGATTAGAATGTCTCATGATTTAGGAATTAAAACCAGTTCACATATGTAAGAAATGCAAACCATGATGACTGACTCCTTTGGTTGATGGATTTAAATAGATTTAGTGTTTTAATGCTCTTTATACTTGTTTGATTCTATTAATATACTAGGTTGTTTAGCCACATGTGTTAATTTCATGATCAATGTGTCAAAAAGTGTGTTTTGGGTCAAAAGTGGAGCCTTGCTAATAAGAAATGATTTGAGGCGCTCTCGAATTTTGAATTCAACATATAATATCAATAAGAAATGAAATTTCACAATCAAGGACTCCATTGTTTGTTAAATTGAATGAATTCATGTTACAAATGGCCCATGGGCATTTGTTTTCATAACGAATATAATCATTAAGGATGAAGCAAAATTTAATTTCAAGGTTATTGCATGAAAAATAGTGTGAGTAACAATAAGAGGAGCCTAATTCACATGAGGTGATTAGAATGTCTCATGATTTAGGAATTTAAACCAGTTCACTTATGTAAGAAATGCAAACCATGATGACTGACTCCTTTGGTTGATGGATTTAAATAGATTTAGTGTTTTAATGCTCTTTATACTTGTTTCGTTCATTTAATATACTAGGGTTTTTAGGCGGATGTGTTAATTTCATGATCAATGTGTCATAAAGTGTGTTTGGGGTCAAAAGAGGAGCCTTGCTAATGACAAATGATGCAAGGCAATATCGAATTTTGAATTCAACAATCAATATCAACAAGAAATCAAATTTAAGATCAAGGACTCCATTGTTTGTTAAATTGAATGAATTCATGATATCGATGGTCCATGGGCATTTATTTCATAACAAATATAGTCATTAAGGATGAAGCAAAATTTAATTTCAAGGTTATTGCATGACAAATAGTGCTGGTAACATTAAGAGGAACCTAATTCACATGAGGTGATTAGAATGTCTCATGATTTAGGAATTAAACCAATTCACATATGTAAGAAATGCAAACCATGATGACTGACTCCATTGGTTGATTGATTTAAATAGATTTAGTCTTTTAATGCTCTTTATACTTGTTTGATTCTATTAATATACTAGGTTGTTTAGCCACATGTGTTAATTTCATGATCAATGTGTCAAAAAGTGTGTTTGGGGTTAAAAGCGGAGCCTTGCTAATAAGAAATGATTTGAGGCGCTCTCGAATTTTGAATTCAACATATAATATCAATAAGAAATGAAATTCACGATCAAGGACTCCATTGTTTGTTAAATTGAATGAATTCATGTTACAAATGGCCCATGGGCATTTTTTTCATAACGAATATAGTCATTAAGGATGAAGCAAAATTTAATTTCAAGGTTATTGCATGAAAAATAGTGCGAGTAACAATAAGAGGAGCCTAATTCACATGAAGTGATTAGAATCTCTCATGATTTAGGAATTAAAACAGTTCACATATGTAAGAAATGCAAACCATGATTACTGACTCCTTTGGCTGATGGATTTAAATAGATTTAGTGTTTTAATGCTCTTTATATTTTTTGATTCTATTAATATACTAGGTTGTTTAGCCACATGTGTTAATTTCATGATCAATATGTCAAAAAGTGTGTTTCGGGTCAAAAGCGGAGCCTTGCTAATAAGAAATGATTTGAGGCGCTCTCGAATTTTGAATTCAACATATAATATCAATAAGAAATGAAATTCACAATCAAGGACTCCATTGTTTGTTAAATTGAATGAATTCATGTTACAAATGGCCCATGGGCATTTTTTTCATAACGAATATAATCATTAAGGATGAAGCAAAATTTAATTTCAAGGTTATTGCATGAAAAATAGTGTGAGTAACAATAAGAGGAGCCTAATTCACATGAGGTGATTAGAATGTCTCATCATTTAGGAATTAAACCAGTTCACTTATGTAGGAAATGCAAACCATGATGACTGACTCCTTTGGTTGATGGATTTAAATAGATTTAGTGTTTTAATGCTCCTTATACTTGTTTCGTTCTTTTAATATATTAGGGTTTTTAGGCGGATGTGTTAATTTCATGATCAATGTGTCATAAAGTGTGTTTGGGGTCAAAAGAGGAGCCTTGCTAATGACAAATGATGGAAGGCAATATCGAATTTTGAATTCAACAATCAATATCAACAAGAAATCAAATTTAAGATCAAGGACTCCATTGTTTGTTAAATTGAATGAATTCATGATATCGATGGTCCATGGGCATTTATTTCATAACAAATATAGTCATTAAGGATGAAGGAAAATTTAATTTCATGGTTATTGCATGACAAATAGTGCTGGTAACATTAAGAGGAACCTAATTCACATGAGGTGATTAGAATGTCTCATGATTTGGGAATTAAACTAATTCACATATGTAAGAAATGCAAACCATGATGACTGACTCCTTTGGTTGACGGATTTAAATAGATTTAGTCTTTTAATGCTCTTTATACTTGTTTGATTCTATTAATATACTAGGTTGTTTAGCCACATGTGTTAATTTCATCATGATCAATGTGTCAAAAAGTGTTTTTGGGGTCAAAAGCGGAGCCTTGCTAATAAGAAATGATTTGAGGCGCTCTCGAATTTTGAATTCAACATATAATATCAATAAGAAATGAAATTCAACGATCAAGGACTCCATTGTTTGTTAAATTGAATGAATTCATGTTACAAATGGCCCATGGGCATTTTTTTTTTTCATAACGAATATAATCATTAAGGATGAAGCAAAATTTAATTTCAAGGTTATTGCATGAAAAATAGTGCGAGTAACAATAAGAGGAGCCTAATTCACATGAGGTGATTAGAATGTCTCATGATTTAGGAATTAAAACCAGTTTCACTTATGTAAGAAATGCAAACCATGATTACTGACTCCTTTGGTTGATGGATTTAAATAGATTTAGTGTTTTTTTAATGCTCTTTATATTTTTGATTCTATTAATATACTAGGTTGTTTAGCCACATGTGTTAATTTCATGATCAATGTGTCATAAAGTGTGTTTGGGGTCAAAAGCGGAGCCTTGCTAATAAGAAATGATTTGAGGCGCTCTCGAATTTTGAATTCAACATATAATATCAATAAGAAATGAAATTCACGATCAAGGACTCCATTGTTTGTTAAATTGAATGAATTCATGTTACAAATGGCCCATGGGCATTTTTTTCATAACGAATATAATCATTAAGGATGAAGCAAAATTTAATTTCAAGGTTATTGCATGAAAAATAGTGCGAGTAACAATAAGAGGAGCCTAATTCACATGAGGTGATTAGAATGTCTCATGATTTAGGAATTAAACCAGTTCACTTATGTAAGAAATGCAAACCATGATTACTGACTCCTTTGGTTGATGGATTTAAATAGATTTAGTGTTTTAATGCTCTTTATATTTTTTGATTCTATTAATATACTAGGTTGTTTAGCCACATGTGTTAATTTCATGATCAATGTGTCATAAAGTGTGTTTGGGGTCAAAAGCGGAGCCTTGCTAATAAGAAATGATTTGAGGCGCTCTCGAATTTTGAATTCAACATATAATATCAATAAGAAATGAAATTAACAATCAAGGACTCCATTGTTTGTTAAATTGAATGAATTCATGTTACAAATGGCCCATGGGCATTTTTTTCATAACGAATATAATCATTAAGGATGAAGCAAAATTTAATTTCAAGGTTATTGCATGAAAAATAGTGTGAGTAACAATAAGAGGAGCCTAATTCACATGAGGTGATTAGAATGTCTCATGATTTAGGAATTAAACCAGTTCACTTATGTAAGAAATGCAAACCATGATGACTGACTCCTTTGGTTGATGGATTTAAATAGATTTAGTGTTTTAATGCTCTTTATACTTGTTTCGTTCTATTAATATATTAGGGTTTTTAGCCAGATGTGTTAATTTCATGATCAATGTGTCATAAAGTGTGTTTGGGGTCAAAAGAGGAGCCTTGCTAATGACAAATGATGGGAGGCAATATCAAATTTTGAATTCAACAATTAATATCAATAAGAAATGACATTTAAGATAAAGGACACCATTGTTTGTTAAGTTGAGTGAATTCATGATATAGATGGTCCATCGGCATTTATTTCATAACGAATATAGTCATTAAGGATGAAGCAAAATTTAATTTCAAGGTTATTGCATGACAAATAGTGCTGGTAACATTAAGAGGAACCTAATTCACATGAGGTGATTAGAATGTCTCATGATTTAGGAATTAAACCAATTCACATATGTAAGAAATGCAAACCATGATGACTGACTCCATTGGTTGATTGATTTAAATAGATTTAGTCTTTTAATGCTCTTTATACTTGTTTGATTCTATTAATATACTAGGTTGTTTAGCCACATGTGTTAATTTCATGATCAATGTGTCAAAAAGTGTGTTTGGGGTTAAAAGCGGAGCCTTGCTAATAAGAAATGATTTGAGGCGCCCTCGAATTTTGAATTCAACATATAATATCAATAAGAAATGAAATTCACGATCAAGGACTCCATTGTTTGTTAAATTGAATGAATTCATGTTACAAATGGCCCATGGGCATTTTTTTCATAACGAATATAGTCATTAAGGATGAAGCAAAATTTAATTTCAAGGTTATTGCATGAAAAATAGTGCGAGTAACAATAAGAGGAGCCTAATTCACATGAAGTGATTAGAATGTCTCATGATTTAGGAATTAAAACAGTTCACATATGTAAGAAATGCAAACCATGATTACTGACTCCTTTGGTTGATGGATTTAAATAGATTTAGCGTTTTGAATGCTCTTTATACTCTTTGATTCTATTAATATACTAGGTTGTTTAGCCACATGTGTTAATTTCATGATCAATGTCTCAAAAAGTGTGTTTGGGGTCAAAAGTGGTGCCTTGCTAATAAGAAATGATTTGAGGCGCTCTCGAATTTTGAATTCAACATATAATGTCAAGAAGAAATGAAATTCACAATCAAGGACTCCATTGTTTGTTAAATTGAATGAATTCATGTTACAAATGACCCATGGGCATTTTTTTCATAACGAATATAATCATTAAGGATGAAGCAAAATTTAATTTCAAGGTTATTGCATGAAAAATAGTGTGAGTAACAATAAGAGGAGCCTAATTCACATGAGGTGATTAGAATGTCTCATGATTTAGGAATTAAACCAGTTCACTTATGTAAGAAATGCAAACCATGATGACTGACTCCTTTGGTTGATGGATTTAAATAGATTTAGTGTTTTAATGCTCTTTATACTTGTTTCGTTCTATTAATATATTAGGGTTTTTAGCCAGATGTGTTAATTTCATGATCAATGTGTCAGTAAAGTGAGTTTGGGGTCAAAAGAGGAGCCTTGCTAATGACAAATGATGGGAGGCAATATCGAATTTTGAATTCAACAATTAATATCAATAAGAAATGACATTTAAGATAAAGGACACCATTGTTTGTTAAGTTGAGTGAATTCATCATATAGATGGTCCATCGGCATTTATTTCATAACGAATATAGTCATTAAGGATGAAGCAATATTTAATTTCAAGGTTATTGCATGACAAATAGTGCTGGTAACATTAAGAGGAACCTAATTCACATGAGGTGATTAGAATGTCTCATGATTTAGGAATTAAACCAATTCACATATGTAAGAAATGCAAACCATGATGACTGACTCCATTGGTTGATTGATTTAAATAGATTTAGTCTTTTAATGCTCTTTATACTTGTTTGATTCTATTAATATACTAGGTTGTTTAGCCACATGTGTTAATTTCATGATCAATGTGTCAAAAAGTGTGTTTGGGGTTAAAAGCAGAGCCTTGCTAATAAGAAATGATTTGAGGCGCCCTCGAATTTTGAATTCAACATATAATATCAATAAGAAATGAAATTCACGATCAAGGACTCCATTGTTTGTTAAATTGAATGAATTCATGTTACAAATGGCCCATGGGCATTTTTTTCATAACGAATATAGTCATTAAGGATGAAGCAAAATTTAATTTCAAGGTTATTGCATGAAAAATAGTGCGAGTAACAATAAGAGGAGCCTAATTCACATGAAGTGATTAGAATGTCTCATGATTTAGGAATTAAAACAGTTCACATATGTAAGAAATGCAAACCATGATTACTGACTCCTTTGGCTGATGGATTTAAATAGATTTAGTGTTTTAATGCTCTTTATATTTTTTGATTCTATTAATATACTAGGTTGTTTAGCCACATGTGTTAATTTCATGATCAATGTGTCAAAAAGTGTGTGTTTGGGGTCAAAAGCGGAGCCTTGCTAATAAGAAATCATATGAGGCGCTCTCACATTTTGAATTCAACTTATAATATCAATAAGAAATGAAATTCACAATCAAGGACTCCATTGTTTGTGAAATTGAATGAATTCATGGTACAAATGGCCCATGCGCAATTTTTTCATAACGAATATAATCATTAACGATGAAGCAAAATTTAATTTCAAGGTTATTGCATGAAAAATAGTGTGAGTAACAATAAGAGGAGCCTAATTCACATGAGGTGATTAGAATGTCTCATAATTTAGGAATTAAACCAGTTCACTTATGTAAGAAATGCAAACCATGATGACTGACTCCTTTGGTTGATGGATTTAAATAGATTTAGTGTTTTAATGCACTTTATACTTGTTTCATTCTATTAATATACTAGGTTGTTTAGCCACATATGTTAATTTCATGATCAATGTGTCATAAAGTGTGTTTGGGGTCAAAAGCGGAGCCTTTCTAATAAGAAATGATTTGAGGCACGCTCTAATTTTGACTTCAAAAATTAATATCAATAAGAAATGAAATTCAAGATCAAGGACTCCATTGTTTGTTAAATTGAATGAATTCATGTTACAAATGGCCCGTGGGCATTTTTTTCATAACGAATATAATCATTAAGGATGAAGGAAAATTTAATTTCAAGGTTATTGCATGAAAAATAGTGCGAGTAACAATAAGAGGAGCGTAATTCACATGAGGTGATTAGAATGTCTCATGATTTAGGAATTAAACCAGTTCACATATGTAAGAAATGCAAACCATGATTACTGACTCCTTTGGCTGATGAATTTAAATAGATTTAGTGTTTTAATGCTCTTTATATTTTTTGATTCTATTAATATACTAGGTTGTTTAGCCACATGTGTTAATTTCATGATCAATGTGTCAAAAAGTGTGTTTGGGGTCAAAAGCGGAGCCTTGCTAATAAGAAATGATTTGAGGCGCTCTCGAATTTTGAATTCAACATATAATGTCAAGAAGAAATGAAATTCACAATCAAGGACTCCATTGTTTGTTAAATTGAATGAATTCATGTTACAAATGGCCCATGGGCATTTTTTTCATAACGAATATAGTCATTAAGGATGAAGCAAAATTTAATTTCAAGGTTATTGCATGAAAAATAGTGCGAGTAACAATAAGAGGAGCCTAATTCACATGAAGTGATTAGAATGTCTCATGATTTAGGAATTAAAATAGTTCACATATGTAAGAAATGCAAACCATGATTACTGACTCCTTTGGCTGATGGATTTAAATAGATTTAGTGTTTTAATGCTCTTTATATTTTTTGATTCTATTAATATACTAGGTTGTTTAGCCACATGTGTTAATTTCATGATCAATGTGTCAAAAAGTGTGTTTGGGGTTAAAAGCGGAGCCTTGCTAATAAGAAATGATTTGAGGCGCCGTCGAATTTTGAATTCAACATATAATATCAATAAGAAATGAAATTCACAATCAAGGACTCCATTGTTTGTTAAATTGAATGAATTCATGTTACAAATGGCCCATGGGCATTTTTTTCATAACGAATATAGTCATTAAGGATGAAGCAAAATTTAATTTCAAGGTTATTGCATGAAAAATAATGCGAGTAACAATAAGAGGAGCCTAATTCACATGAAGTGATTAGAATGTCTCATGATTTAGGAATTAAAATAGTTCACATATGTAAGAAATGCAAACCATGATTACTGACTCCTTTGGCTGATGGATTTAAATAGATTTAGTGTTTTAATGCTCTTTATATTTTTTGATTCTATTAATATACTAGGTTGTTTAGCCACATGTGTTAATTTCATGATCAATGTGTCAAAAAGTGTGTTTGGGGTCAAAAGCGGAGCCTTGCTAATAAGAAATGATTTGAGGCGCTCTCGAATTTTGAATTCAACATATAATGTCAAGAAGAAATGAAATTCACAATCAAGGACTCCATTGTTTGTTAAATTGAATGAATTCATGTTACAAATGACCCATGGGCATTTTTTTCATAACGAATATAATCATTAAGGATGAAGCAAAATTTAATTTCAAGGTTATTGCATGAAAAATAGTGTGAGTAACAATAAGAGGAGCCTAATTCACATGAGGTGATTAGAATGTCTCATGATTTAGGAATTAAACCAGTTCACATATGTAAGAAATGCAAACCATGATTACTGACTCCTTTGGCTGATGGATTTAAATAGATTTAGTGTTTTAATGCTCTTTATATTTTTTGATTCTATTAATATACTAGGTTGTTTAGCCACATGTGTTAATTTCATGATCAATATGTCAAAAAGTGTGTTTGGGGTCAAAAGCGGAGCCTTGCTAATAAGAAATGATTTGAGGCGCTCTCGAATTTTGAATTCAACATATAATATCAATAAGAAATGAAATTCACAATCAAGGACTCCATTGTTTGTTAAATTGAATGAATTCATGTTACAAATGGCCCATGGGCATTGTTTTCATAACGAATATAATCATTAAGGATGAAGCAAAATTTAATTTCAAGGTTGTTGGATGAAAAATAGTGTGAGTAACAATAAGAGGAGCCTAATTCACATGAGGTGATTAGAATGTCTCATCATTTAGGAATTAAACCAGTTCACTTATGTAGGAAATGCAAACCATGATGACTGACTCCTTTGGTTGATGGATTTAAATAGATTTAGTGTTTTAATGCTCCTTATACTTGTTTCGTTCTTTTAATATACTAGGGTTTTTAGGCGGATGTGTTAATTTCATGATCAATGTGTCATAAAGTGTGTTTGGGGTCAAAAGAGGAGCCTTGCTAATGACAAATGATGGAAGGCAATATCGAATTTTGAATTCAACAATCAATATCAACAAGAAATCAAATTTAAGATCAAGGACTCCATTGTTTGTTAAATTGAATGAATTCATGATATCGATGGTCCATGGGCATTTATTTCATAACAAATATAGTCATTAAGGATGAAGCAAAATTTAATTTCAAGGTTATTGCATGACAAATAGTGCTGGTAACATTAAGAGGAACCTAATTCACATGAGGTGATTAGAATGTCTCATGATTTAGGAATTAAACCAATTTACATATGTAAGAAATGCAAACCATGATGACTGACTCCATTGGTTGATTGATTTAAATAGATTTAGTCTTTTAATGCTCTTTATACTTGTTTGATTCTATTAATATACTAGGTTGTTTAGCCACATGTGTTAATTTCATGATCAATGTGTCAAAAAGTGTGTTTGGGGTTAAAAGCGGAGCCTTGCTAATAAGAAATGATTTGAGGCGCTCTCGAATTTTGAATTCAACATATAATATCAATAAGAAATGAAATTCACGATCAAGGACTCCATTGTTTGTTAAATTGAATGAATTCATGTTACAAATGGCCCATGGGCATTTTTTTCATAACGAATATAGTCATTAAGGATGAAGCAAAATTTAATTTGAAGGTTATTGCATGAAAAATAGTGCGAGTAACAATAAGAGGAGCCTAATTCACATGAAGTGATTAGAATCTCTCATGATTTAGGAATTAAAATAGTTCACATATGTAAGAAATGCAAACCATGATTACTGACTCCTTTGGCTGATGGATTTAAATAGATTTAGTGTTTTAATGCTCTTTATATTTTTTGATTCTATTAATATACTAGGTTGTTTAGCCACATGTGTTAATTTCATGATCAATCTGTCAAAAAGTGTGTTTGGGGTCAAAAGCGGAGCCTTGCTAATAAGAAATGATTTGAGGCGCTCTCGAATTTTGAATTCAACATATAATATCAATAAGAAATGAAATTCACAATCAAGGACTCCATTGTTTGTTAAATTGAATGAATTCATGTTACAAATGGCCCATGGGCATTGTTTTCATAACGAATATAATCATTAAGGATGAAGCAAAATTTAATTTCAAGGTTATTGCATGAAAAATAGTGTGAGTAACAATAAGAGGAGCCTAATTCACATGAGGTGATTAGAATGTCTCATCATTTAGGAATTAAACCAGTTCACTTATGTAGGAAATGCAAACCATGATGACTGACTCCTTTGGTTGATGGATTTAGATAGATTTAGTGTTTTAATGCTCCTTATACTTGTTTCGTTCTTTTAATATATTAGGGTTTTTAGCCGGATGTGTTAATTTCATGATCAATGTGTCATAAAGTGTGTTTGGGGTCAAAAGAGGAGCCTTGCTAATGACAAATGATGGAAGGCAATATCGAATTTTGAATTCAACAATCAATATCAACAAGAAATCAAATTTAAGATCAAGGACTCCATTGTTTGTTAAATTGAATGAATTCATGATATCGATGGTCCATGGGCATTTATTTCATAACAAATATAGTCATTAAGGATGAAGCAAAATTTAATTTCATGGTTATTGCATGACAAATAGTGCTGGTAACATTAAGAGGAACCTAATTCACATGAGGTGATTAGAATGTCTCATGATTTAGGAATTAAAACAGTTCACATATGTAAGAAATGCAAACCATGATGACTGACTCCTTTGGTTGATGGATTTAAATAGATTTAGTGTTTTAATGCTCTTTATATTTTTTGATTCTATTAATATACTAGGTTGTTTAGCCACATGTGTTAATTTCATGATCAATGTGTCAAAAAGTGTGTTTGGGGTCAAAAGCGGAGCCTTGCTAATAAGAAATGATTTGAGGCGCTCTCGAATTTTGAATTCAACATATAATATCAATAAGAAATGAACTTCACAATCAAGGACTCCATTGTTTGTTAAATTGAATGAATTCATGAAACAAATGGCCCATGGGCATTTTTTTCATAACTAATATAATCATTAAGGATGAAGCAAAATTTAATTTCAAAGTTATTGTATGAAAAATAGTGTGAGTAACAATTAGAGGAGCCTAATTCACATGAGAAGATTAGAATGTCTCATCATTTAGGAATTAAACCAGTTCACTTATGTAAGAAATGCAAGCCATGATGACTGACTCCTTTGGTTGATAGATTTAAATAGATTTAGTGTTTTAATGCTCTTTATACTTGTTTCGTTCTTTTAATATATTAGGGTTTTTAGCCGGATGTGTTAATTTCATGATCAATGTGTCGTAAAGTGTGTTTGGGGTCAAAAGAGGAGCCTTGCTAATGACAAATGATGGGAGGCAATATCGAATTTTGAATTCAACAATCAATATCAACAAGAAATCAAATTTAAGATCAAGGACTCCTTTGTTTGTTAAATTGAATGAATTCATGATATCGATGGTCCATGGGTATTTATTTCATAACAAATATAATCATTAAGGATGAAGCAAAATTTAATTTCAAGGTTATTGCATGACAAATAGTGCTGGTAACATTAAGAGGAACCTAATTCACATGAGGCGATTAGAATGTCTCATGATTTGGGAATTAAACCAATTCACATATGTAAGAAATGCAAACCATGATGACTGACTCCTTTGGTTGATGGATTTAAATAGATTTAGTCTTTTAATGCTCTTTATACTTGTTTGATTCTATTAATATACTAGGTTGTTTGGCCACATGTGTTAATTTCATGATCAATGTGTCAAAAAGTGTGTTTGGGGTCAAAAGCGGAGCCTTGCTAATAAGAAATGATTTGAGGAGCGCTCTAATTTTGACTTCAACAATTAATATCAATAAGAAATGAAATTCAAGATCAAGGACTCCATTGTTTGTTAAATTGAATGAATTCATGTTACAAATGGCCCATGGGCATTTTTTTCATATTGAATATAATCATTAAGGATGAAGCAAAATTTAATTTCAAGGTTATTGCATGAAAAATAGTGCGAGAACAATAAGAGGAGCCTAATTCACATGAGGTGATTAGAATGTCTCATGATTTAGTAATTAAACCATTTCACTTATGTAAGAAATGCAAACAATGATGACTGACTCCTTTGGTTGATGGATTTAAATAGATTTAGTGTTTTAATGCTCTTTACACTTGTTTCATTCTATTAATATACTAGGTTGTTTAGCCACATATGTTAATTTCATGATCAATGTGTCATAAAGTGTGTTTGGGGTCAAAAGCGGAGCCTTTCTAATAAGAAATGATTTGAGGCGCGCTCTAATTTTGACTTCAACAATTAATATCAATAAGAAATGAAATTCAAGATCAAGGACTCCATTGTTTGTTAAATTGAATGAATTCATGTTACAAATGGCCCATGGGCATTTTTTTCATAACGAATATAATCATTAAGGATGAAGGAAAATTTAATTTCAAGGTTATTGCAGGAAAAATAGTGCGAGTAACAATAAGAGGAGCCTAATTCACATGAGGTGATTAGAATGTCTCATGATTTAGGAATTAAACCAGTTCACTTATGTAAGAAATGCAAACCATGATGACTGACTCCTTTGGTTGATGGATTTAAATAGATTTAGTGTTTTAATGCTCTTTATACTTGTTTCGTTCTATTAATATATTAGGGTTTTTAGCCAGATGTGTTAATTTCATGATCAATGTGTCAAAAAGTGTGTTTGGGGTCAAAAGTGGAGCCTTGCTAATATGAAATGATTTGTGGCGCTCTCGAATTTTGAATTCAACATATAATATCAATAAGAAATCAAATTCATGATCAAGGACTCCATTGTTTGTTAAATTGAATGAATTCATGTTACAAATGGCTCATTGGAATTTTTTTCATAACGAATATAATCATTAAGGATGAAGCAAAATTTAATTTCAAGGTTATTGCATGAAAAATAGTGTGAGTTAAGAGGAGCCTAATTCACATGAGGTGATTAGAATGTCTCATCATTTAGGAATTAAACCAGTTAACTTATATAAGAAATGCAAACCATGATGACTGACTCCTTTGGTTGATGGATTTAAATAGATTTAGTGTTTTAATGCTCTTTATACTTGTTTCGTTCTTTTAATATATTAGGGTTTTTAGCCGGATGTGTTAATTTCATGATCAATGTGTCATAAAGTGTGTTTGGGGTCAAAAGAGGAGCCTTGCTAATGACAAATGATGGGAGGCAATATCGAATTTTGAATTCAACAATCAATATTAACAAGAAATCAAATTTAAGATCGAGGACTCCATTGTTTGTTAAATTGAATGAATGCATGATATCGATGGTCCATGGGTATTTATTTCATAACAAATATAATCATTAAGGATGAAGCAAAATTTAATTTCAAGGTTATTGCATGACAAATAGTGCTGGTAACATTAAGAGGAACCAAATTCACATGAGGTGATTAGAATGTCTCATGATTTAGGACTTAAACCAATTCACATTTGTAAGAAATGCAAACCATGATGACTGACTCCATTGGTTGATTGATTTAAATAGATTTAGTCTTTTAATGCTCTTTATACTTGTTTGATTCTATTAATATACTAGGTTGTTTAGCCACATGTGTTAATTTCATGATCAATGTGTCAAAAAGTGTGTTTGGGGTCAAAAGCGGAGCCTTGCTAATAAGAAATGATTTGAGGCGCTCTCGAATTTTGAATTCAACATATAATATCAATAGGAAATGAAATTCACAATCAAGGACTCCATTGTTTGTTAAATTGAATGAATTCATGTTACAAATGGCCCATGTGCATTTTTTTCATAAGGAATATAATCACTAAGGATGAAGCAAAATTTAATTTCAAGGTTATTGCATGAAAAATAGTGCGAGTAACAATAAGAGGAGCCTAATTCACATGAAGTGATTAGAATGTCTCATGATTTAGGAATTAAAACAGTTCACATATGTAAGAAATGCAAACCATGATTACTGACTCCTTTGGTTGATGGATTTAAATAGATTTAGCGTTTTGAATGCTCTTTATACTCTTTGATTCTATTAATATACTAGGTTGTTTAGCCACATGTGTTAATTTCATGATCAATGTCTCAAAAAGTGTGTTTGGGGTCAAAAGTGGTGCCTTGCTAATAAGAAATGATTTGAGGCGCTCTCGAATTTTGAATTCAACATATAATGTCAATAAGAAATGAAATTCACAATCAAGGACTCCATTGTTTGTTAAATTGAATGAATTCATGTTACAAATGACCCATGGGCATTTTTTTCATAACGAATATAATCATTAAGGATGAAGCAAAATTTAATTTCAAGGTTATTGCATGAAAAATAGTGTGAGTAACAATAAGAGGAGCCTAATTCACATGAGGTGATTAGAATGTCTCATGATTTAGGAATTAAACCAGTTCACTTATGTAAGAAATGCAAACCATGATGACTGACTCCTTTGGTTGATGGATTTAAATAGATTTAGTGTTTTAATGCTCTTTATACTTGTTTCGTTCTATTAATATATTAGGGTTTTTAGCCAGATGTGTTAATTTCATGATCAATGTGTCAGAAAGTGAGTTTGGGGTCAAAAGAGGAGCCTTGCTAATGACAAATGATGGGAGGCAATATCGAATTTTGAATTCAACAATTAATATCAATAAGAAATGACATTTAAGATAAAGGACACCATTGTTTGTTAAGTTGAGTGAATTCATCATATAGATGGTCCATCGGCATTTATTTCATAACGAATATAGTCATTAAGGATGAAGCAATATTTAATTTCAAGGTTATTGCATGACAAATAGTGCTGGTAACATTAAGAGGAACCTAATTCACATGAGGTGATTAGAATGTCTCATGATTTAGGAATTAAACCAATTCACATATGTAAGAAATGCAAACCATGATGACTGACTCCATTGGTTGATTGATTTAAATAGATTTAGTCTTTTAATGCTCTTTATACTTGTTTGATTCTATTAATATACTAGGTTGTTTAGCCACATGTGTTAATTTCATGATCAATGTGTCAAAAAGTGTGTTTGGGGTTAAAAGCAGAGCCTTGCTAATAAGAAATGATTTGAGGCGCCCTCGAATTTTGAATTCAACATATAATATCAATAAGAAATGAAATTCACGATCAAGGACTCCATTGTTTGTTAAATTGAATGAATTCATGTTACAAATGGCCCATGGGCATTTTTTTCATAACGAATATAGTCATTAAGGATGAAGCAAAATTTAATTTCAAGGTTATTGCATGAAAAATAGTGCGAGTAACAATAAGAGGAGCCTAATTCACATGAAGTGATTAGAATGTCTCATGATTTAGGAATTAAAACAGTTCACATATGTAAGAAATGCAAACCATGATTACTGACTCCTTTGGCTGATGGATTTAAATAGATTTAGTGTTTTAATGCTCTTTATATTTTTTGATTCTATTAATATACTAGGTTGTTTAGCCACATGTGTTAATTTCATGATCAATGTGTCAAAAAGTGTGTTTGGGGTCAAAAGCGGAGCCTTGCTAATAAGAAATCATATGAGGCGCTCTCACATTTTGAATTCAACTTATAATATCAATAAGAAATGAAATTCACAATCAAGGACTCCATTGTTTGTGAAATTGAATGAATTCATGGTACAAATGGCCCATGCGCAATTTTTTCATAACGAATATAATCATTAACGATGAAGCAAAATTTAATTTCAAGGTTATTGCATGAAAAATAGTGTGAGTAACAATAAGAGGAGCCTAATTCACATGAGGTGATTAGAATGTCTCATAATTTAGGAATTAAACCAGTTCACTTATGTAAGAAATGCAAACCATGATGACTGACTCCTTTGGTTGATGGATTTAAATAGATTTAGTGTTTTAATGCACTTTATACTTGTTTCATTCTATTAATATACTAGGTTGTTTAGCCACATATGTTAATTTCATGATCAATGTGTCATAAAGTGTGTTTGGGGTCAAAAGCGGAGCCTTTCTAATAAGAAATGATTTGAGGCACGCTCTAATTTTGACTTCAAAAATTAATATCAATAAGAAATGAAATTCAAGATCAAGGACTCCATTGTTTGTTAAATTGAATGAATTCATGTTACAAATGGCCCGTGGGCATTTTTTTCATAACGAATATAATCATTAAGGATGAAGGAAAATTTAATTTCAAGGTTATTGCATGAAAAATAGTGCGAGTAACAATAAGAGGAGCGTAATTCACATGAGGTGATTAGAATGTCTCATGATTTAGGAATTAAACCAGTTCACTTATGTAAGAAATGCAAACCATGATTATTGACTCCTTTGGTTGATGGATTTAAATAGATTTAGTGTTTTAATGCTCTTTATATTTTTTGATTCTATTAATATACTAGGTTGTTTAGCCACATGTGTTAATTTCATGATCAATGTGTCAAAAAGTGTGTTTGGGGTTAAAAGCGGAGCCTTGCTAATAAGAAATGATTTGAGGCGCCGTCGAATTTTGAATTCAACATATAATATCAATAAGAAATGAAATTCACGATCAAGGACTCCATTGTTTGTTAAATTGAATGAATTCATGTTACAAATGGCCCATGGGCATTTTTTTCATAACGAATATAGTCATTAAGGATGAAGCAAAATTTAATTTCAAGGTTATTGCATGAAAAATAGTGCGAGTAACAATAAGAGGAGCCTAATTCACATGAAGTGATTAGAATGTCTCATGATTTAGGGATTAAAATAGTTCACATATGTAAGAAATGCAAACCATGATTACTGACTCCTTTGGCTGATGGATTTAAATAGATTTAGTGTTTTAATGCTCTTTATATTTTTTGATTCTATTAATATACTAGGTTGTTTAGCCACATGTGTTAATTTCATGATCAATGTGTCAAAAAGTGTGTTTGGGGTCAAAAGCGGAGCCTTGCTAATAAGAAATGATTTGAGGCGCTCTTGAATTTTGAATTCAACATATAATAT
>JBAPLH010002391.1:0-19264 GCA_037897445.1 Ceriops zippeliana
TCATGCAGTAACCTTGAAATTAACTTTTTGTTTCTTTCTTATTAACTATAATCATTCTGAAAAGATGCTCCTGGACCATTTATAACATGAATTCATTCAATTTAACAAACAATGGAGTCCTTGATTTTGAATTGCATTTTTTATCAATATTAATTGTAGAATTCAAAAATAGGGAGTTCCTCACATCATTTTTGGCTAACAACCCTCCTATTTTGATTCCAAACACATTTTTTGATGCATTTAACATGAAATATAACACATGTGGTGAAACAACCTAGTATATTAATTGAATCAAACAAGTATATACACCATTAAAACTCCAAATCGATTTAAATCTATTATCCAATGGTGTCATTCATCATGGTTTACATTTTGTACAAATGTTAACTGCTTTAATTCCTAAATAATGACAATTTTTAACACCTAATGTTAATTGGGCTCCTCTTGTTGTTCCCAAGACTATTTTTCATGCAATAACCTTGAAATTAACTTTTGTTTCTTTCTTATTAACTATAATCATTCTGAAGAGATGCTCTTGGACCATTTATAACATGAATTGATTCAATTTAACAAACAATGGAGTCCTTGATTTTGAATTGCATTTCTTATCGATATTAATTGTAGAATTCCAAAATAGAGAGTTCCTCCCATCATTTTTGGGTACAAACCTCCTATTTTGATTCCAAACACACTTTTTGATGCATTTAACATGAAATTTAACACATGTGGCAAAACAGCCTAGTTTATTAATTGAATCAAACAAGTATATACACCATTAAAACTCCAAATCGATTTAAATCTATTATCCAATGGGTGTCATTCATCATGGTTTTACATTTTGTACAAATGTTAACTCGTTTTTCATTCCTAAATAATGAGAATTTCTAATCACCTAATGTTAATTAGGCTCCTCTTGTTGTTCCCCAGGAATATATTTTTCATGCAATGACTTGAAATTAACTTTTGTTTCTTTCTTGTTAACTATAATCATTATGAAAAAAAATGCTCCTGGACCATTTATAAGATGAATTCATGCAATTTAACAAACAATGGAGTCCTTGATTTTGAATTGCATTTCATATCGATATTAATTGTAGAATTCAAAAATACAGTGTTCCTCCCATCATTTTTGGGTACGAACCTCCTATTTTGATTCCAAACACACTTTTTGATGCATTTAACATGAAATATAACACATGTGGCAAAACAGCCTAGTTTATTAATTGAATCAAACAAGTATATACACCATTAAAACTCCAAATCGATTTAAATCTATCAGCCAATGGTGTCATTCATCATGGTTTGTATTTCGTACAAATGTTAAATGGTTTAATTCCTAAATAATGAGAATTTCTAAACACCTAATGTTAATTGGGCTCCTCTTGTTGTTTCCAGGGATTATTTTTTCATGCAAATAACCTTGAAATTAACTTTTGATTCTTTCTTAATAACTATAATCATTATGAAAAAAATGCTCCTGGACCATTTATAAGATGAATTCATGCAATTTAACAAACAATGGAGTTCATGATTTTGAATTGCATTTCATATCGATATTAATTGTATAATTTCAAAAATACAGTGTTCCCCCCATCATTTTTGGCTAGCAAGCCTCCTATTTTGATTCCAAACACACTTTTTGATGCATTTAACATGAAATATAACACATGTGGCAAAACAGCCTAGTTTATTAATTGAATCAAACAAGTATATACACCATTAAAACTCCAAATCGATTTAAATCTATTAGCCAAAGGTGTCATTCATCATGGTTTGTATTTCGTACAAATGTTAACTGGTTTAATTCCTAAATAATGAGAATTTTTAACACCTAATGTTAATTGGGCTCCTCTCGTTGTTCCCAAGACTATTTTTCATGCAATAACCTTGAAATTAACTTTTGTTTCTTTCTTATTAACTATAATCATTCTGAAAAGATGCTCTTGGACCATTTATAACATGAATTCATTCAATTTAACAAACAATGGAGTCCTTGATTTTGAATTGCATTTCTTATCGATATTAATTGTAGAATTCCAAAATAGAGTTCCTCCCATCATTTTTGGCTAGCAAGCCTCCTATTTTGATTTCCAAAACACACCTTTTTGATGCATTTCACATGAAATATAACACATGTGGCTAAACAGCCTAGTATATTAATTGAATCAAACAAGCATATACACCATTACAACTCCAAATCGATTTAAATCTATTAGCCAAAGGTGTCATTCATCATGGTTTGTATTTCGTACAAATGTTAACTGGTTTAATTCCTAAATAATGAGAATTTTTTAACACCTAATGTTAATTGGGCTCCTCTCGTTGTTCCCAAGACTATTTTTCATGCAATAACTTTGAAATTAACTTTTGTTTCTTTCTTATTAACTATAATCATTCTGAAAAGATGCTCTTGGACCATTTATAACATGAATTCATTCAATTTAACAAACAATGGAGTCCTTGATTTTGAATTGCATTTCTTATCGATATTAATTGTAGAATTCCAAAATAGAGTTCCTCCCATCATTTTTGGCTAGCAAGCCTCCTATTTTGATTCCAAACACACCTTTTGATGCATTTCACATGAAATATAACACATGTGGCTAAACAGCCTAGTATATTAATTGAATCAAACAAGTATATACACCATTACAACTCCAAATCTATTTAAATCCATCAGCCAAAGGTGTCATTCATCGTGGTTTGTATTTCGTACAAATGTTAAATGGTTTAATTCCTAAATAATGAGAATTTTTAACACCTAATGTTAATTAGGCTCCTCTTGTCGTTCCCAGGACTATTTTTCATGCAATGACCTTGAAATTAACTTTTGTTTCTTTCTTGTTAACTATAATCATTATGAAAAAAATGCTCCTGGATCATTTATAAGATGAATTCATGCAATTTAACAAACAATGGAGTGCTTGAATTTGAATTGTATTTCATATCGATACTCATTGTTGAATTCAAAAATACAATGTTCCTCCCATCATTTTTGGCTACCAAGCCTCCTATTTTGATTACAAACACGCTTTTTGATGCAATTAACATGAAATTTAACACATGTGGCAAAACAGCCTAGTTTATTAATTGAATCAAACAAGTATATACACCATTAAAACTCCAAATCGATTTAAATCTATTATCCAATGGTGTCATTCATCATGGTTTACTTTTTGTACAAATGTTAACTCGTTTCATTCCAAAATAATGAGAATTTCTAATCACCTAATGTTAATTAGGCTCTTCTTGTTGTTCCCAGGAATATTTTTCATGCAATGACCTTGAAATTAACTTTGTTTCTTTCTTGTTAACTAGAATCATTATGAAAAAAATGCTCCTGGACCATTTATAAGATGAATTCATGCAATTTAACAAACAATGGAGTCTGTGATTTTGAATTGCATTTCATATCGATATTAATTGTAGAATTCAAAAATACAGTGTTCCCCCCATCATTTTTGGCTACCAAGCCTCCTATTTTGATTCCAAACACACTTTTTGATGCATTTAACATGAAATATAACACATGTGGCTAAACGACCTAGTATATTAATTGAATCAAACAAGTATATACGCCATTAAAATTTCAAATCTATTTAAATGCATCCGCCAAAGGTGTCATTCATCGTGGTTTGCATTTCGTACAAATGTTAACTGGTTTAATTCCTAAATAATGAGAATTTCTAATCACCTAATGTTAATTAGGCTCCTCTTGTTGTTCCCAGGAATATTTTTCATGCAATGACCTTCAAATTAACTTTTGTTTCTTTCTTGTTAACTAGAATCATTATGAAAAAAATGCTCCTGGACCATTTATAAGATGAATTCATGCAATTTAGCAAACAATGGAGTCCTTGATTTTGAATTGCATTTCATATCGATATTAATTGTAGAATTCAAAAATACAGTGTTGCTCCCATCATTTTTGGGTACGAACCTCCTATTTTGATTCCAAACACACTTTTTGATGCATTTAACATGAAATATAACACATGTGGCAAAACAGCCTAGGTTATTAATTGAATCAAACAAGTATATACACCATTAAAACTCCAAATCGATTTAAATCCATCAGCCAAAGGTGTCATTCATCATGGTTTGTATTTGGTACAAATGTTAACTGGTTTAATTCCTAAATAATGACAATTTTTAACACCTAATGTTAATTGGGCTCCTCTTGTTGTTCCCAAGACTATTTTTCATGCAATAACCTTGAAATTAACTTTTGTTTCTTTCTTATTAACTATAATCATTCTGAAGAGATGCTCTTGGACCATTTATAACATGAATTGATTCAATTTAACAAACAATGGAGTCCTTGATTTTGAATTGCATTTTTTATCGATATTAATTGTAGAATTCCAAAATAGAGAGTTCCTCCCATCATTTTTGGCTAGCAAGCCTCCTATTTTGATTCCAAACACACCTTTTGATGCATTTCACATGAAATATAACACATGTGGCTAAACATCCTATTATATTAATTGAATCAAACAAGTATATACACCATTACAACTCCAAATCTATTTAAATGTATCCGCCAAAGGTGTCATTCATCGTGGTTTGCATTTCGTACAAATGTTAACTGGTTTAATTCCTAAATAATGAGAATTTTTAACACCTAATGTTAATTGGGCTTCTCTCGTTGTTCCCAAGACTATTTTTCATGCAATAACTTTGAAATTAACTTTTGTTTCTTTGTTATTAACTATAATCATTCTGAAAAGATGCTCTTGGACCATTTATAACATGAATTCATTCAATTTAACAAACAATGGAGTCCTTGATTTTGAATTGCATTTCTTATCGATATTAATTGTAGAATTCCAAAATAGAGAGTTCCTCCCATCATTTTTGGCTAGCAAGCCTCCTATTTTGATTCCAAACACACCTTTTGATGCATTTCACATGAAATATAACACATGTGGCTAAACACCCTAGTATATTAATTGAATCAAACAAGTATATACACCATTACAACTCCAAATCTATTTAAATGTATCGGCCAAAGGTGTCATTCATCGTGGTTTGCATTTCTTACAAATGTTAACTGGTTTAATTCCTAAATAATGAGAATTGCTAATCACCTAATGTTAATTAGGCTCCTCTTGTTGTTCCCAGGACTATTTTTCATGCAATGACCTTGAAATTAACTTTTGTTTCTTTCTTCTTAACTATAATCATTATGAAAAAAATGCTCCTGGACCATTTATAAGATGAATTCATGCAATTTAACAAACAATGGAGTGCTTGAATTTGAATTGTATTTCATATCGATATTCATTGTTGAATTCAAAAATACAATGTTCCTCCCATCATTTTTGGCTACCAAGCCTCCTATTTTGATTCCAAACACACTTTTTGATGCATTTAACATGAAATTTAACACATGTGGCAAAACAGCCTAGTTTATTAATTGAATCAAACAAGTATATACACCATTAAAACTCGAAATCGATTTAAATCTATTATCCAATGGTGTCATTGATCATGGTTTACATTTTGTACAAATGTTAACTCGTTTCATTCCTAAATAATGAGAATTTCTAATCACCTAATGTTAATTAGGCTCCTCTTGTTGTTCCCAGCAATATTTTTCATGCAATGACCTTGAAATTAACTTTTGTTTCTTTCTTGTTAACTAGAATCATTATGAAAAAAATGCTCCTGGACCATTTATAAGATGAATTCATGCAATTTAACAAACAATGGAGTCCTTGATTTTGAATTGCATTTCATATCGATATTAATTGTAGAATTCAAAAATACAGTGTTCCTCCCATCATTTTTGGGTACGAACCTCCTATTTTGATTCCAAACACACTTTTTGATGCATTTAACATGAAATATAACACATGTGGCAAAACAGCCTAGTTTATTAATTGAATCAAACAAGTATATACACCATTAAAACTCCAAATCGATTTAAATCTATTATCCAATGGTGTCATTCATCATGGTTTACATTTTGTACAAATGTTAACTCGTTTCATTCCTAAAGAATGAGAATTTCTAATCACCTAATGTTAATTAGGCTCTTCTTGTTGTTTCGAGGATTATTTTTCATTCAATAACCTTGAAATTAACTTTTGATTCTTTCTTAATAACTATAATCATTATGAAAAAAATGCTCCTGGACCATTTATAAGATGAATTCATGCAATTTAACAAACAATGGAGTTCATGATTTTGAATTGCATTTCATATCGATATTAATTGTATAATTCAAAAATACAGTGTTCCCCCCATCATTTTTGGCTACCAAGCCTCCTATTTTGATTCCAAACACACTTTTTGATGCATTTAACATGAAATATAACACATGTGGCAAAATAGCCTAGTTTATTAATTGAATCAAACAAGTATATACACCATTAAAACTCCAAATCGATTTAAATCTATTAGCCAAAGGTGTCATTCATCATGGTTTGTATTTCGTACAAATGTTAACTGGTTTAATTCCTAAATAATGAGAATTTTTAACACCTAATGTTAATTGGGCTCCTCTTGTTGTTCCCAAGACTATTTTTCATGCAATAACCTTGAAATTAACTTTTGTTTCTTTCTTATTAACTATAATCATTCTGAAAAGATGCTCTTGGACCATTTATAACATGAATTCATTCAATTTAACAAACAATGGAGTCCTTGATTTTGAATTGCATTTCTTATCGATATTAATTGTAGAATTCCAAAATAGAGAGTTCCTCCCATCATTTTTGGCTAGCAAGCCTCCTATTTTGATTCCAAACACACCTTTTGATGCATTTCACATGAAATATAACACATGTGGCTAAACATCCTAGTATATTAATTGAATCAAACAAGTATATACACCATTACAACTCCAAATCTATTTAAATGTAAAGGTGTCATTCATCGTGGTTTGCATTTCTTACAAATGTTAACTGGTTTAATTCCTAAATAATGAGAATTGCTAATCACCTAATGTTAATTAGGCTCCTCTTGTTGTTCCCAGGACTATTTTTCATGCAATGACCTTGAAATTAACTTTTGTTTCTTTCTTGTTAACTATAATCATTATGAAAAAAATGCTCCTGGACCATTTATAAGATGAATTCATGCAATTTAACAAACAATGGAGTGCTTGAATTTGAATTGTATTTCATATCGATATTCATTGTTGAATTCAAAAATACAATGTTCCTCCCATCATTTTTGGCTACCAAGCCTCCTATTTTGATTCCAAACACACTTTTTGATGCATTTAACATGAAATTTAACACATGTGGCAAAACAGCCTAGTTTATTAATTGAATCAAACAAGTATATACACCATTAAAACTCCAAATCGATTTAAATCTATTATCCAATGGTGTCATTCATCATGGTTTACATTTTGTACAAATGTTAACTCATTTCATTCCTAAATAATGAGAATTTCTAATCACCTAATGTTAATTAGGCTCCTCTTGTTGTTCCCAGGAATATTTTTCATGCAATGACCTTGAAATTAACTTTTGTTTCTTTCTTGTTAACTATAATCATTATGAAAAAAATGCTCCTGGACCATTTATAAGATGAATTCATGCAATTTAACAAACAATGGAGTCCTTGATTTTGAATTGCATTTCATATATCGATATTAATTGTAGAATTCAAAAAATACAGTGTTCCTCCCATCATTTTTGGGTACGAAACCTCCTATTTTGATTCCAAACACACTTTTTTGATGCATTTAACATGAAAATATAACACATGTGGCAAAACAGCCTAGTTTATTAATTGAATCAAACAAGTATATACACCATTAAAACTCCAAATCGATTTAAATCCATCAGCCAAAGGTGTCATTCATCATGGTTTGTATTTCGTACAAATGTTAACTGGTTTAATTCCTAAATAATGAGAATTTTTAACACCTAATGTTAATTGGGCTCCTCTTGTTGTTCCCAAGACTATTTTTCATGCAATAACCTTGAAATTAACTTTTGTTTCTTTCTTATTAACTATAATCATTCTGAAAAGATGCTCTTGGACCATTTATAACATGAATTCATTCAATTTAACAAACAATGGAGTCCTTGATTTTGAATTGCATTTCTTATCGATATTAATTGTAGAATTCCAAAATAGAGAGTTCCTCCCATCATTTTTGGCTAGCAAGCCTCCTATTTTGATTCCAAACACACCTTTTGATGCATTTCACATGAAATATAACACATGTGGCTAAACATCCTAGCATATTAATTGAATCAAAGAAGTATATACACCATTAAAACTTCAGATCTATTTAAATGGATCCACCAAAGGTGTCATTCATCGTGGTTTGCATTTCGTACAAATGTTAACTGGTTTAATTCCAAAATAATGAGAATTTCTAATCACCTAAGGTTAATTAGGCTCCTCTTGTTGTTCCTAGGAATATTTTTCATGCAATGACCTTGAAATTAACTTTTGTTTCTTTCTTGTTAACTAGAATCATTATGAAAAAAATGCTCCTGGACCATTTATAAGATGAATTCATGCAATTTAACAAACAATGGAGTCCGTGATTTTGAATTGCATTTCATATCAATATTAATTGTAGAATTCAAAAATACAGTGTTCCCCCCATCATTTTTGGCTACCAAGCCTCCTATTTTGATTCCAAACACACTTTTTGATGCATTTAACATGAAATATAACACATGTGGCTAAACAGCCTAGTTTATTAATTGAATCAAACAAGTATATACACCATGAAAACTCCAAATCGATTTAAATCTATTATCCAATGGTGTCATTCATCATGGTTTACATTTTGTACAAATGTTAACTCGTTTCATTCCTAAATAATGAGAATTTCTAATCACCTAATGTTAATTAGGCTCCTCTTGTTGTTCCCAGGACTATTTTTCATGCAATGACCTTGAAATTAACTTTTGTTTCTTTCTTGTTAACTAGAATCATTATGAAAAAAATGCTCCTGGACCATTTATAAGATGAATTCATGCAATTTAACAAACAATGGAGTCCATGATTTTGAATTGCATTTCATATCGATATTAATTGTAGAATTATAAAATGCAGTGTTCCCCCCATCATTTTTGGCTACCAAGCCTCCTATTTTGATTCCAAACACACTTTTTGATGCATTTAACATGAAATATAACACATGTGGCTAAACAACCTAGTATATTAATGGAATCAAACAAGTATATACACCATTAAAACTTCAAATCTATTTAAATGCATCTGGCAAAGGTGTCATTCATCGTGGTTTGTATTTCGTACAAATGTTAACAGGTTTAATTCCTAAATAATGAGAATTTCTAATCACCTAATGTTAATTAGGCTCCTCTTGTTGTTCCCAGGAATACTTTTCATGCAATGACCTTGAAATTAACTTTTGTTTCTTTCTTGTTAACTAGAATCATTATGAAAAAAATGCTCCTGGACCATTTATAAGATCAATTCATGCAATTTAACAAACAATGGAGTCCTTGATTTTGAATTGCATTTCATATCGATATTAATTGTAGAATTCAAAAATACAGTGTTCCTCCCATCATTTTTTTGGCTACAAGCCTCCTATTTTGATTTCCAAACACACTTTTTTGATGCATTTAACATGAAATATATAACACATGTGGCAAAACAGCCTAGGTTATTAATTGAATCAAACAAGTATATACACCATAAAAACTCCAAATCGATTTAAATGTATCCGCCAAAGGTGTCATTCATCGTTTTTTGCATTTCGTACAAATGTTAACTGGTTTAATTCCTAAATAATGAGAATTTCTAATCACCTAATGTTAATTAGGCTCCTCTTGTTGTTCCCCAGGACTATTTTTCATGCAATGACCTTGAAATTAACTTTTGTTTCTTTCTTGTTTAACTATAATCATTATGAAAAAAATGCTCCTGGACCATTTATAAGATGAATTCATGCAATTTAACAAACAATGGAGTGCTTGATTTTGAATTGTATTTCATATCGATATTCATTGTTGAATTCAAAAATACAATGTTCCTCCCATCATTTTTGGCTACCAAGCCTCCTATTTTGATTCCAAACACACTTTTTGATGCATTTAACATGAAATTATAACACATGTGGCAAAACAGCCTAGTTTATTAATTGAATCAAACAAGTATATACACCATTAAAACTCCAAATCGATTTAAATCTATTATCCAATGGTGTCATTCATCATGGTTTACATTTTGTACAAATGTTAACTCGTTTCATTCCTAAATAATGAGAATTTCTAATCACCTAATGTTAATTAGGCTCTTCTTGTTGTTCCCAGGAATATTTTTCATGCAATGACCTTGAAATTAACTTTTGTTTCTTTCTTGTTAACTAGAATCATTACGAAAAAAATGCTCCTGGACCATTTATAAGATGAATTCATGCAATTTAACAAACAATGGAGTCCGTGATTTTGAATTGCATTTCATATCGATATTAATTGTAGAATTCAAAAATACAGTGTTCCCCCCATCATTTTTGGCTACCAAGCCTCCTATTTTGATTCCAAACACACCTTTTGATGCATTTCACATGAAATATAACACATGTGGCTAAACATCCTAGTATATTAATTGAATCAAACAAGTATATACACCATTAAAACTTCAAATCTATTTAAATGCATCCGCCAAAGGTGTCATTCATCGTGGTTTGCATTTTGTACAAATGTTAACTGGTTTAATTCCTAAATAATGAGAATTTCTAATCACCTAATGTTAATTAGGCTCCACTTGTTATTCCAAGGAATATTTTTCATGCAATGACCTTGAAATTAACTTTTGTTTCTTTCTTGTTAACTAGAATCATTATGAAAAAAATGCTCCTGGACCATTTATAAGATGAATTCATGCAATTTTAACAAACAATGGAGTCCTTGATTTTGAATTGCATTTTCATATCGATATTAATTGTAGAATTCAAAAATACAGTGTTCCTCCCATCATTTTTGGGTACGAACCTCCTATGTTGATTCCAAACACACTTTTTGATGCATTTAACATGAAATATAACACATGTGGCAAAACAGCCTAGTTTATTAATTGAATCAAACAAGTATATACACCATTAAAACTCCAAATCGATTTAAATCTATTATCCAATGGTGTCATTCATCATGGTTTACATTTTGTACAAATGTTAACTCGTTTCATTCCCAAAGAATGAGAATTTCTAATCACCTAATGTTAATTTGGCTCTTCTTGTTGTTTCGAGGATTATTTTTCATTCAATAACCTTGAAATTAACTTTTGATTCTTTCTTAATAACTATAATCATTATGAAAAAAATGCTCCTGGACCATTTATAAGATGAATTCATGCAATTTAACAAACAATGGTGTTCGTGATTTTGAATTGCATTTCATATCGATACTAATTGTATAATTCAAAAAAATACAATGTTCCCCCCCATCATTTTTGGCTACCAATCCTCCTATTTTGATTCCAAACACACTTTTTGATGCATTTAACATGAAATATAACACATGTGGCAAAATAGCCTAGTTTATTAATTGAATCAAACAAGTATATGCACCATGAAAACTCCAAATCGATTTAAATCCATCAGCCAAAGGTGTGTCATTCATCATGGTTTGTATTTTCGTACAAATGTTAAACTGGTTTAATTCCTAAATAATGAGAATTTTTAACACCTAATGTTAATTGGGCTCCTCTTGTTGTTCCCAAGACTATTTTTCATGCAATAACCTTGAAATTAACCTTTGTTTCTTTCTTATTAACTATAATCATTCTGAAAAGATGCTCTTGGATCATTTATAACATGAATTCATTCAATTTAACAAACAATGGAGTCCTTGATTTTGAATTGCATTTCTTATCGATATTAATTGTAGAATTCCAAAATAGAGAGTTCCTCCCATCATTTTTGGCTAGCAAGCCTCCTATTTTGATTCCAAACACACTTTTTGATGCATTTAACATGAAATATGACACATGTGGCAAAACAGCCTAGTTTATTAATTGAATCAAACAAGTATATACACCATGAAAACTCCAAATCGTTTTAAATCCATCAGCCAAAGGTGTCATTCATCATGGTTTGTATTTCGTACAAATATTAACTGGTTTAATTCCTAAATAATGAGAATTTTTAACACCTAATGTTAATTGGGTTCCTCTTATTGTTCCCAAGACTATTTTTCATGCAATAACCTTGAAATTAACTTTTGTTTCTTTCTTATTAACTATAATCATTCTGAAAAGATGCTCTTGGACCATTTATAACATGAATTCATTCAATTTAACAAACAATGGAGTCCTTGATTTTGAATCGCATTTCTTATCGATATTAATTGTAGAATTCCAAAATAGAGAGTTCCTCCCATCATTTTTGGCTAGCAAGCCTCCTATTTTGATTCCGAACACACCTTTTGATGCATTTCACATGAAATATAACACATGTGGCTAAACATCCAAGTATATTAATTGAATCAAACAAGTATATACACCATTAAAACTTCAGATCTATTTAAATGGATCCGCCAAAGGTGTCATTCATCGTGGTTTGCATTTCGTACAAATGTTAACTGGTTTAATTCCTAAATAATGAGAATTTCTAATCACCTAATGTTAATTAGGCTCCACTTGTTGTTCCCAGGAATATTTTTCATGCAATGACCTTAAAATTAACTTTTGTTTCTTTCTTTTTAACTAGAATCATTATGAAAAAAATGCTCCTGGACCATTTATAAGATGAATTCATGCAATTTAACAAACAATGGAGTTCGTGATTTTGAATTGCATTTCTTATCGATATTAATTGTAGAATTCAAAAATACAGTGTTCCTCCCATCATTTTTGGCTAGCAAGCCTCCTATTTTGATTCCAAACACACCTTTTGATGCATTTCACATGAAATATAACACACGTGGCTAAACATCCTAGTATATTCATTGAATCAAACAAGTATATACACCATTACAACTCCAAATCTATTTAAATGTATCCGCCAAAGGTGTCATTCATCGTGGTTTGCATTTCGTACAAATGTTAACTGGTTTAATTCCTAAATAATGAGAATTTCTAATCACCTAATGTTAATTAGGCTCCTCTTATTGCTCCCAGGACTATTTTTCATGCCATGACCTTGAAATTAACTTTTGTTTCTTTCTTGTTAACTATAATCATTATGAAAAAAATGCTCCTGGACCATTTATAAGATGAATTCATGCAATTTAACAAACAATGGAGTGCTTGAATTTGAATTGTATTTCATATCAATATTCATTGTTGAATTCAAAAATACAATGTTCCTCCCATCATTTTTGGCTACCAAGCCTCCTATTTTGATTCCAAACACACTTTTTGATGCATTTAACATGAAATTTAACACATGTGGCAATACAGCCTAGTTTATTTATTGAATCAAACAAGTATATATTACCTTGAAAACTCCAAATCGATTTAAATCCATCACCCAAAGGTGTCATTCATCATGGTTTGTATTTCGTACAAATGTTAACTCGTTTAATTCCTAAATAATGTGAATTTCTAAACACCTCATGTTAATTGGGCTCCTCTTGTTGTTCCCAAGACTATTTTTCATGCAATAACCTTGAAATTAACTTTTCTTTCTTTCTTATTAACTATAATCATTCTGAAAAGATGCTCCTGGACCATTTATAACATGAATTCATTCAATTTAACAAACAATGGAGTCCTTGATTTTGAATTGCATTTCTTATCAATATTAATTGTAGAATTCAAAAATAGGGAGTTCATCCCATCATTTTTGGCTAGCAAGCCTCCTATTTTGATTCCAAACACACTTTTTGATCCATTTAACATGAAATATAACACATGTGGCTAAACAACCTAGTATATTAATTGAATCAAACAAGTATATACACCATTAAAACTCCAAATAAATTTTAATCTATCATCCAATGGTGTCATTCATCATGGTTTGCATTTTGTACAAATTTTAACTCGTTTAATTCCTAAATAATGAGAATTTCTAATCACCTAATCTTAATGAGGCTCTTCTTGTTGTTTCAAGGATTATTTTTCATTCAATAAGCTTGAAATTAACTTTTGATTCTTTCTTAATAACTATATTCATTTTGAAAAAAATGCCCTGGACCATCTATAACATGAATTCATTCAATTTAACAAACAATGGAGTCCTTGATTTTGAATTGCATTTCTTATCGATATTAAATGTAGAATTCCAAAATAAAAAGTTCCTCCCATCATTTTTGGCTAGCAAGCCTCCTATTCTGATTCCAAACACAGTTTTTGTTGCATTTAACATGAAGAATAACACATGTAGCTAAACAACCTAGTATATTAATTGAATCAAACAAGTATATACACCATTAAAACTCCTAACATATTTAAATCCATCAGCCAAAGGTGTCATTCATCATGGTTTGCATTTTGTACAAATGTTAACTGGTTTAATTCCTAAATAATGAGAATTTCTAATCACCTAATGTTAATTGCGCTCCTCTTGTTGTTCTAGGACTATTTTTCATGCAAGAACCTTGAAATTAACTTTTGTTTCTTTCTTATTAACTATAATCATTATGAAAAAAATGCTCCTGGACCATCTATAAGATGAATTCATTCAATTTAACAAACAATGGATTCCTTGATTTGGAATTGCATTTCTTATCGATATTAATTGTAGAATTCAAAAAAAAAAGAGTTCCTCCCACCATTGTTGGCTAGCAAGCCTCCTATTTTGATTCCAAACACACTTTTTGATGCATTAAACATGAAATGTAACACATGTGGTTAAACAACTTAGTATATTAATTGAATCAAACAAGTATATACTCCATTAAAACTCCACATCTATTTAAATGCATCCACCAAAGGTGTCATTCATCGTGGTTTGCATTTCGTACAAATGTTAACTCGTTTAATTCCTAAAAAATAGAATTTCTAATCATATAATGTTAATTAGGCTCCTCTTGTTGTTCCCAGGACTATTTTTCATGCAATGACCTTGAAATTAACTTTTGTTTCTTTTTTGTTAACTATAATCATTATGAAAAAAATGTTCCTGGACCATTTATAAGATGAATTCATGCAATTTAACAAACAATGGAGTCCTTGATTTTGAATTGCATTTCTTATCAATATCAATTGTAGAATTCAAAAATAGGGAGTTCCTCCCATCATTTTTGGCTAGCAAGCCTCCTATTTTGATTCCAAACACACTTTTTGATGCATTTAACATGAAATATAACACATGTGGCTAAACATCCTAGTATATTAATTGAATCAAACAAGTATATACACCATTAAAACTCCACATCGATTTAAATCTATTATCCAATGGTGTCATTCATCATGGTTTGCATTTTGTACAAATGTTAACTCGTTTAATTCCTAAATAAATCACCTAATGTTAATTAGGCTCTTCTTGTTGTTTCGAGGATTATTTTTCATTCAATAAGCTTGAAATTAACTTTTGATTCTTTCTTAATAACAATATTCATTATGAAAAAAATGCCCTGGACCATCTATAACATGAATTCATTCAATTTAAAAAACAATGGAGTCCTTGATTTTGAATTGCATTTCTTATCGATATTAATTGTAGAATTCCAAAATAGAAAGTTCCTCCTATCATTTTTTGCTAGCAAGCCTCCTATTTTGATTCCAAACACACTTTTGATCCATTTAACATGAAATATAACACATGTGGCTAAACAACCTAGTATATTAATTGAATCAAACAAGTATATACACCATTAAAACTCCAAATCTATTTAAATGCATCCGCCAAAGGTGTCATTCATCATGGTTTGCATTTCGTACAAATGTTAATTGGTTTAATTCCTAAATAATGAGAATTTCTAATCACCTAATGTTAATTAGGCTCCTCTTGTTGTTCCCAGGACTATTTTTCATTCAATGACCTTGAAATTAACTTTTGTTTCTTTCTTGTTAACTATAATCATTATGAAAAAAATGCTCCTGGACCATTTATAAGATGAATTCATGCAATTTAACAAACAATGGAGTCGTTGATTTTGAATTGCATTTCTTATCAATATCAATTGTAGAATTCAAAAATAGGGAGTTCCTCCCATCATTTTTGGCTAGCAAGCCTCCTATTTTGATTCCAAACACACTTTTTGATGCATTTAACATGAAATATAACACATGTGGCTAAACATCCTAGTATATTAATTGAATCAAACAAGTATATACACCATTAAAACTCCAAATCGATTTAAATCTATTATCCAATGGTGTCATTCATCATGGTTTGCATTTTGTACAAATGTTAACTCGTTTAATTCCTAAATAAATCACCTAATGTTAATTAGGCTCTTCTTGTTGTTTCGAGGATTATTTTTCATTCAATAAGCTTGAAATTAACTTTTGATTCTTTCTTAATAACTATATTCATTATGAAAAAAATGCCCTGGACCATCTATAACATGAATTCATTCAATTTAAAAAACAATGGAGTCCTTGATTTTGAATTGCATTTCTTATCGATATTAATTGTAGAATTCCAAAATAGAAAGTTCCTCCTATCATTTTTTGCTAGCAAGCCTCCTATTTTGATTCCAAACACACTTTTGATCCATTTAACATGAAATATAACACATGTGGCTAAACAACCTAGTATATTAATTGAATCAAGCAAGTATATACACCATTAAAACTCGAAATCTATTTAAATCCATCAGCCAAAGGTGTCATTCATCATGGTTTGCATTTCGTACAAATGTTAACTGGTTTAATTCCTAAATAATGAGAATTTCTAATCACCTAATGTTAATTAGGCTCCTCTTATTGCTCCCAGGACTATTTTTCATGCCATGACCTTGAAATTAACTTTTGTTTCTTTCTTGTTAACTATAATCATTATGAAAAAAATGCTCCTGGACCATTTATAAGATGAATTCATGCAATTTAACAAACAATGGAGTGCTTGAATTTGAATTGTATTTCATATCAATATTCATTGTTGAATTCAAAAATACAATGTTCCTCCCATCATTTTTGGCTACCAAGCCTCCTATTTTGATTCCAAACACACTTTTTGATGCATTTAACATGAAATTTGACACATGTGGCAATACAGCCTAGTTTATTTATTGAATCAAACAAGTATATATTACCTTGAAAACTCCAAATCGATTTAAATCCATCACCCAAAGGTGTCATTCATCATGGTTTGTATTTCGTACAAATGTTAAATCGTTTAATTCCTAAATAATGTGAATTTCTAAACACCTCATGTTAAATTGGGCTCCTCTTTGTTGTTCCCAAGACTATTTTTCATGCAATAACCTTGAAATTAACTTTTCTTTCTTTCTTATTAACTATAATCATTCTGAAAAGATGCTCCTGGACCATTTATAACATGAATTCATTCAATTTAACAAACAATGGAGTCCTTGATTTTGAATTGCATTTCTTATCAATATTAATTGTAGAATTCAAAAATAGGGAGTTCATCCCATCATTTTTGGCTAGCAAGCCTCCTATTTTGATTCCAAACACACTTTTGATCCATTTAACATGAAATATAACACATGTGGCTAAACAACCTAGTATATTAATTGAATCAAACAAGTATATACACCATTAAAACTCCAAATCTATTTAAATGCATCCGCCAAAGGTGTCATTCATCGTGGTTTGCATTTCGTACAAATGTTAATTGGTTTAATTCCTAAATAATGAGAATTTCTAATCACCTAATGTTAATTAGGCTCCTCTTGTTGTTCCCAGGACTATTTTTCATTCAATGACCTTGAAATTAACTTTTGTTTCTTTCTTGTTAACTATAATCATTATGAAAAAAATGCTCCTGGACCATTTATAAGATGAATTCATGCAATTTAACAAACAATGGAGTCTTTGATTTTGAATTGCATTTCTTATCGATATTAATCGTTGAATTCAAAAATACAATGTTCCTCCCATCATTTTTGGCTACCAAGCCTCCTATTTTGATTCCAAACACACTTTTTGATGCATTTAACATGAAATATACCACATGTGGCAAAACAGCCTAGTTTATTAATTGAATCAAACAAGTATATACACCATGAAAACTCCAAATCGATTTAAATCCATCAGCCAAAGGTGTCATTCATCATGGTTTGTATTTCATACAAATGTTAACTGGTTTAATTCCTAAATAATGAGAATTTCTAAACACCTCATGTTAATTGGGCTCCTCTTGTTGTTCCCAAAACTATTTTTGATGCAATAACCTTGAAATTAAGTTTTGTTTCCTTCTTATTAACTATAATCATTCTGAAAAGATGCTCCTGGACCATTTATAACATGAATTCATTCAATTTAACAAACAATGGAGTCCTTGATTTTGTATTGCATTTTTTATCAATATTAATTGTAGAATTCAAAAATAGGGAGTTCCTCCCATCATTTTTGGCTAGCAAGCCTCCTATTTTGATTCCAAACACACTTTTTGATGCATTTAACATGAATATAACACATGTGGCAAAACAGCCTAGTTTATTAATTGAATCAAACAAGTATATACACCATGAAAACTCCAAATCGATTTAAATCCATCAGCCAAAGGTGTCATTCATCATGGTTTGTATTTCGTACAAATGTTAACTGGTTTAATTTCTAAATAATGAGACTTTCTAAACACCTAATGTTAATTGGGCTCCTCTTGTTGTTCCCAAGACTATTTTTGATGCAATAACCTTGAAATTAACTTTTGTTTCCTTCTTATTAACTATAATCATTCTGAAAAGATGCACTTGGACCATTTATAACATGAATTCATTGAATTTAACAAACAATGGAGTCCTTGATTTTGATTTGCATTTCTTATCGATATTAATTGTAGAATTCCAAAATAGAGAGTTCCTCCCATTATTTTTGGCTAGCAAGCCTCCTATTTTGATTCCAAACACACTTTTTGATGCATTTAACATGAAATATAACACATGTGGCTAAACAACCTAGTGTATTAATTGAATCAAACAAGTATATACACCATTAAAACTCAAAATCTATTTAAATGCATCCGCCAAAGGTGTCATTCATCGTGGTTTGCATTTCGTACAAATGTTAACTGGTTTAATTCCTAAATAATGAGAATTTCTAATCACCTAATGTTAATTAGGCTCCTCTTGTTGTTCCAGGACTATTTTTCGTGCAATGACCTTCAAATTAACTTTTGTTTCTTTCTTATTAACTATAATCATTATGAAAAAAATGCTCCTAGACCATTTATAAGATGAATTCATGCAATTTAACAAACAATGGAGTCCTTGAATTTGAATTGTATTTCATATCGATA